>VDFB02355477.1:0-40119 GCA_007258455.2 Sequoia sempervirens | reverse complement strand
GGAGCATGCGTGAAAAGAGCATTAGCATGAGAAGAGTTAAAGTATAAAGACAGTCCAAAGTTGAAAAATGCAAGTTCAATGGTCAAGTGGTGTAATGCTTCGATGGGTCTAGGTAATGAAGGTACATCTTCAGTTCATAGATTTTTTGGGTTGATGGATGATACTAACATTGCACCATATGAGGATTGTTGTACACTAACAGGATCGAGTGAGCTACACTCTTTGCTTAGCTCAAATGCAGGTTCATGGAGTATCGATACATGTAAGATGGCATGCTTTTGTTCATCATGTACAATGCAAGCCTGGAATGATTGTGCGTCAGGGGAGTGTGCTGAAAAATGGTTGACAAGTTATCTTACCCCACTTCACACATATTGCCCTCTGATGACATTGGAACTAACACAGATGGAATCATCGGTCGACTTTGACCATGTATCAGATCTAGTTCAACCAGGTAATATATCTACTTGCTTATTTTTTCAAATTCCATATTGTTATCTTACTTTGTACTATATTCATAATGTTGACTAATTTTGAGTGATTTTATGCACATATCAATGCAGGGCATGTTTATGCAGTTATTGCAAATGAAGAAAATGAAGAGGGAACAAACTATTACTTGTGTCATTGTGTTGAGGCCAAAAAGAAATTGGAAGCCCCAGTTATTGATGGAGAAAACATCGAATACCCTACACGCTCAGTTGTTGTTACTGGAATGTGGATTAGAAGGTACCCACATAAGAGTATTAAACATTGGTTGTTTGAGGACTTTGACACACATCGTAAGATTCTTCATTACTCGAACCTTGTTGTTGCATCCAATGTTCGTTTGAGAAAATATGGGGGTAGACCTTTGAACAAGACCTTGTCAAAGGTCCGTGAGTCTGACCATGAGGAAATACTTGACACAATAAAGAGTAGAGCAGATCTAGATGGTTCATTGGATTAATTTGTAAGTATATGCACAATGGTTCTTATTAATTTATACTTGTATCCATGTTAATTTGTTTGATGCCAATGCTATCATGTCTTATTTTACTTTGCGTATCTATAAGTAACCCGGTAAACATTGAATGGTGTCCCCTTGTAGAAAATGCAGATTTATGAGCCATTCAAGAGAATCTCAGGCATAAAAGCAATGCAACATCCCTATTTTGGTTATGAAGCCAAATCTCAATTATGATTTTCAGCCATTAAAAAAGTGTGTGTGAAGCTTGGTGAGGTAATTTCAAGTTATTCATTTGAACTTGTGGTTGTGATAATGAACTTGTGTCCATTTGATGAAGATGGATGAATCTTCCCTACGAGATCTAGTCCCCACTGACAAAAGGGCCATGTTGATGCAAAAGATTGAAGTTCGTGTACTGGTGCATGGATAATATTGCCATGAATTTGACACTTTTGGCATTTCTTGATGAACTGAAAAGAATCCCTCTCCATAGTCAGCCAGTAATATCCAAAACGGAGGAGTTTCTTCGCTAAGGTTAAACCACTCGAATGAGATCCACAAACAACTTCATGAACCTCCCGTAAAGCTGTTTCAGACTCGTCATGTTCCAGACATCAAAGAATAGTTTTGTCAAGACCTCATTGATAAAGGACATCTTTGATAAGGACACATCGGACGGTTTGATGAATGAAGTTTCATTTTTAATTTCAAGATAGGTCGAGTGGGAGGGTATTGTCTTTTAGGTAATTATAAATTTTCCCGTAGATGTTAACTTTGGCTAGATGGTAGATGACCTAGGATTTAGGGTTTTCATATGATGGGTTGAACATTTGTTCCACCATTAACTCGTAACGGGCTCATTTCTTAGGAATCTATAAGAGAGAAGCAATGGTTGCCATGGCATCAACAACATTGTTGTCGCTTCTATGAATCTGCTCAAATCTTATTTCCACAAAGTACTTTTTGAAGTAATCAACCATTCTTTTATAGGGCATTAGCTTGTCATCCTTTGTTTGATAATCACCGTTTACCTAATTAATGACCAGTTTTGAATCCCCATAGACATGTAACTCTGTGATCTTCCACTTGACTGCTACTTTGATTCCAATGATCAATACTTCATAGTCAGCTGTGTTGTTGGTGCAAGGAAACATTATTCTATAGGATTTGGGAATGGTATGTCCTTGTGGCGAGATAAACAAGATTTTTGCACTTGATCCATGTTTTGTATGAGAGCCATCAAAGTACAAGGCCCATTGTTGTGTTGACACTATTAGGACATCAACATCTAGAAATTCAATGTTCATTGATGATTGTCTTGCAATGGTGATTCAACTAACTGGTCTATGATTGCTTGTCCTTTGATTTCCTTCCTATAGAAATATTGGATGTCAAAGTCACTCAACATCATGACCCACTTATCTAGTCTTCCAATTAGATTAGCTTTGCTAAGAAGGTATTTCATTGGATCTATATTAGCTATTAATTTGATGGTATGAGTTAGCATGTAGTGTCGTAATTGTTGGGTAGTGAACACTACTGCCAAGCAAGCCTTTTCAATGAAGGTGTAATTGATCTTGTAGCCATTTGACATTATGCTAATATAATAAATTTCCCTTTCTTTTCTTGTTGAATCCTCTTGTTCCAACAAGGCTCCCAATGATATCTCCGTTGTTGGTATGTACAATAAAAGTGGCTTTCCTTCTATTGGTGGTGTTAATACAAGAAGACTCATCAGATATTATTTTAATTGGTTGAAGGCCTCTTCACATTTCTCATCCCATCGGAAAGATACATTCTTGTGTTAGCAAGTGAGTGAAGGGATGGGTCTTGTCTTCCAGTTGTGAGATAAATCTTTGGATTGATTGGAATCTCCCTTACAGAGATCGTAACTAACTAATGCTCTTAGGCGGTGACATCTCCATGATGGTTTTGACTTTTGTAGGATCTACCTCAATGCCATTTTTTGAAACTATATATCCCAAGAGTTTAGTTGAAGTCACCCCAAACATACATTTCTTTGGGTTCAGTCGTACATTAAACTTTTCCAGTCTGGTAAATATTTTATCTAGGATCTCTAGGTGTCCTTCTCTAGTGTATGATTTGGCTAACAAATCGTCCACATAGTCTTCCATGAAGGTGTACATCATATCATGAAAGATTGTCGTCATAGCACATTGATAAGTTGATGGCATGACATTCCAACAAAAGTTCCCCACTGACATGTGAAGGTTGTCTTATCTTGATCCTCAGGTGCAATTTTGAATTGATTATAGTCAAAAAAACCATCCATGAGTGACAACATGCCATGACCTACTGTTAGGTCCACAATGATGTCAATGTTGGGTAGGGGAAAGTCATATTTTGGGCAAGCCTTATTGAGATCCCTAAAATCTGTGCATATTCTGATTCCCTTGTCTAGTTTTGAAACAGGCACAATGTTTGATATCCATTTGGCATAGTCAATTGGTCTAATGAACCCAGCATCCAATAACTTCTTTAGCTCTACCTTTACCAATATGGCAATATGCGGATGCATTTTCCTTAACTTTTTCTTGACCGGTTTTACCTCTACTAGTAGTGATAAGTGGTGCATGACGAGTCCTGGATCAATCCCTGGCATGTCGGCATATGACCAAGCAAAATTAACTTATCTTTCTGTGAAGAATTTGATGAAGTTCGGTTTTTCTTGATCTATCAAGGATTCTGCTAGATGGATATTCTTTATTGTTTCTTCATTGCCAATATTGATAGACTAAGTGGGGTCAACCAATACTTTAGATCATTCTTGTAAGTGTTCGAGGAGTGTGTCAAATCTTCCATCCTTCAGCGCCTCAGAGAGGTTTTTTCCATTGGATACACTCTTTATTTTTACTTTTTTCTAGATATGATACTTCCATTGAATGGTTTTCACCATCAGATCTATTCCCTGTATTATTCATTTTGCAGTTGGAAAATTTGACTCTTCTTGTTGGAAGCTTCATTATGATGTTCAATGGTGGAATTTATTTCAGGATTGGCGGAACAAAGGAAGTTGACAATGGCCTCACCATTTGAAAAGATGGGGATATCAGATGGCTCAATTTGATCCCAATCTATGAATTCAGGATGTACTAAGGGTAAGGGATCGTTGGATTGGTTAAGGTCAGATGCAGTAAAGGTCCCGATGGTAATGTATTCTGATTTTCCAATAGCGAAGTCGGTGTCTATAAGGTAACTCCTCTGAATTATCCGTTTCACTCCAAGTCTGATCATCTTCGCTGGAGTCATCAATATGTTTTGATCCTATTTCAAGTGGTCTATAACTTGAACTTTGACCCTCCTCATGTATGGGTGTATATTTTTGTACCACATCAATTTATTTATCATGACAAGACTCTTCGGATAGTGAATGCCACTTGTATTTATTTCAATCAGTTTCATGATCATCACTAGCTTGTAGTTTTAGGATTCTTTCAACAACTTGATGTTTGGTTTCTTCTCTTGATTCTTCTTTATACCCCAATCTTGTTTTATCCTTGGCTTGCATTGTGACAGGTTGTATCGGTTCTATGATGCCTTCTTTCCTTTTACCGATAGGACCTTTTTCCTTGTATCCCATCTTTTCTAGGATTGTCTTTCCTTTGTCATATTGCTTTGTTTGCACACTTGAGGTGGATGCTTGTGATTATTCTTCATCTTTGTATAACTAGTTTAAAACTTGTTTGTCATCTGACTCATCCACTAATGTGCCTTCTCTTACAAAGGTGCCATCAAATAGTGTCGTGGGTTGTGATGATTGCTATCTTAATGTTGATGGTTGCCAATGTGATTTAGGAGAAGAGGAAAGTTGTGATAAACATAAGGATTGCTCAAATGAGTATTCCCCCATTCCTTTGTCTTTCAATTTGATCTTGGCCACTTGTTGTGATAAGGACTCAAGTTGACTTTCCTAACCTTGTGGAGTAGAATTATCAATAATTTTTTCTTTTGATTGATCCTTTATCTCGGCCAGGTTTGACGAAGAATTTGATGTACTTTCTTTACTTGAGGGAATAGAATCACCAATACCCTTATCCTTTGATTGGTCCTTTTTCTCAACCCATTTTGACAAGGCATTTAGTTGTTTCCCATCATTTGATGAACCATGAGTTGGAGCTTCCCTATTGTGTGGTACAAAGGCATCTTGGGTAATCTTGGGTAGTCTTGAGGGTGTTACAATATTGGGGGTTGTTTGAGTTAGTTGCAATAGTGATTTCCTACCCATTGAAAGGGAACTTCAAACACTGGTGATATGTGGATGGTACTACTTGCATGTCATGAATCCAAGGTCTTCCCAAGAGTATGTTGTATGTTAACTCCTTCTCTAACACTTGGCATACTATATCTCTAACAACTGGTCCCACTTGAATAGGTAACACTATCAACCCTTATGAAGATCTCTCCTCATCATCATATGCTTTTATTGTGATTTTCCATCTAGGATCAATAGCATTTTTTGAATAGCCTAGTGCATGGAAAAGTTTCAAAGTACAGATATTTAGGCCAACTCCTCCATCTATCAGAACATGATTAACACAATGTTTGTGGATTAAAACCTCAATGTGGAGGGAAGCGTTGTGTGGATGGTTGATAGATACATCATCATGTTTAGAAAATGATAAGCAGTGTGGTGCAGTCAAATGTCCCACCATAGTCTAGAATTGACAAACCTCTAGATTTTTTGGTACCATGGTGGTGACTAGAGCTTGTTCCAAGATTTCCTTGTGATCGGGTGAAATATTGAGAAGTTCTAATATGGATATTTGTGCAGGTGTTTTCTGCAACTGATCAACTATGTTATATTGAGTTGCAGGGACAACATTAGTTGCTTTGGACGTTGAAGGGGTAGCTCCTTTCAATGTTACCTTGGATTGTCCTCATGTGATTGCATTGATTGGTGAATTGTTTTGTCCTTCTCTAATTTTGATAACATTGATTTTATTTTCATCTACAATGATGTTGATGAGAAAATTTATGGGCACAAGGTCATTGATTTGATTTGAGGTAGTGTCAATATCATGATGTTGATTTTCAATTGCAATGATGTTTAGTTCATGTTCAGGGGTGTTTTCATTTTTTGGGTCATCAATTGCAATAAGATTTGATTTGTCATGGGTTTGATCATCAACCATCTCAATATTCAAAATGGTGGTTTCATAGACATAGTTTATGTTTTTTCCTTTGGTATTTGAAGAAGAAGATTCCCCTTTTTCATAGTTGGGTAGAGGGTTCTTGAATGCCCCATGATCATTGTTTGTTTGGGGTCCTTCTACAAATATCATCTTGTTGTCAATTAAGTCTTGTATCAAGTGATTCAATTGCATGCAGTTGTTGGTTTTATATCCTTTGTTGCGATGGAAGTCACAAAAATGAGCATCATTCCACCATTGAGGCTTAACTTGTGGTTCCCAATTCCTTGCCTCTTGTAACATTATGAATTTAGCTTCGAGAAGTTCCTTCAATGTTGATTCTAATGATTTTCCTAAAGGGGTGAACCTTCTTCAATTTGAGGACGTTCGATATGATGGTGTCTTTGATCCAACATTACCTTGATTGTTGATTTGGTTGACATTTTGGTTGTTGTTTTGGTTTTTGGGTGGATTGTTGTTTTGATTAGTTTTGGTGGTCGTTGTTGTCAAGTTGAATACAAGTTTTGCATTTTGGTTTTTAGTTGTACCATCGTTGTTACCCACGTTCTTTTTTCGTTGCCAAAACTTTGGTTTGTCATTGTTGTTGTAATTGTTAGAGGAGTTTGATGTGTTTTTGTCATTGTAAATTTTTATGACTCCTCTTTTGACCAATGCTTCTTTGATTTTAATCCCATTTTCAATCAATTTTTCGAATGTGGGTGGACATTGCAATTCCAACCTGTAGCTCATCTCATCATTTAGGTTATTGATAAATATTTCCATCTTCTCTTTTTCAGGTATGGAATGAGAATATCTTGCAAACAACCTTCTCCATTTTTACAAAAACACAAGGAACTATTCACCCTTTTTTTGTTTCAAGTTGCAAAGGTCCTTCATTGTTATGTCATGTTGAATGTTATAAGAATATTGGGCGATGAATTTGTTGACCAATTATTCAAATGTTTTGATGGGTAGGGCAAGTTTTGAAAACCATTCAAGGCATTTTCCACCTATACTTCTTGGGAATAACCTCATCAAATAAGTTTCTTCATGAGAAAATTCAAGACTCATGGTTCTAAATTCCCTCAAATGATCAATTGGATTTGTTTTCCCATTGTATTTGTCATATTTCGAGAATTAACAATGTTTGGGAAAAGGAATTGTATGGATATCTTGATCAAAAGGATAAGGACAAATGTCTTGGATCAAATATCATTTTGATGGTCCCTTTGCATGTCAAGAAGTTGTTGTTGAAGGTTATTCATTTGATGAGTTAGGGAAATTACTTGTTTTGTTTCTTTTTCAGGTTGTTTGGGAGGTGATTTTAATTTATTCATATCAAAATCCTCAAGTAATTTGACACCTTGTTTAGCTAGCATAAGGAGGTACTTTTCTCCATTTCTTTCAAAAATATTTTCTAAGCATTTGTGGAAGTTTAGATCCTGTTCAACATGTTGGATATCCTCCTCAGTTATTTCTTCCCCTTTAGTGTTGTTGAGTCCATGGAAAGGATTCTATTCAGCTTTTGCCATGGTGTTTTTCATTTCACTGCTTTGAGTTTTGGTGTTTTGAGTCTCAATGATTGGAGTTTCAATGGTTGGAATTTCAATGGTTGGAGTTCCAAGGTTTGGCTCTTCAATGTTTTGCTTTTCAAGTCCTTTTTCCTTGAGTTTTTTTTTTGTAACCTTGTTTGAATGGGCATACAAGTGTTATTGTTTTGACTAAACTTCAATCTAAGTTTGGAAGAGTACCAAGGATTACAACTAAGTCAAATAGAATGACAAATTTTAATGAGACTAAGTTTGATTTGACTATATAACTTTGTTTTGTGATGAGAGGATGGTAAATCCTAATGATTAAACTAGGCTTAATAATCAAAAGGTGTGATAAGTTTGATGATTTTGGCACTTTGAGATGTTAGATCTTGGTTTAGGTTGGAGAATTCCACTTGTAGAGGTCAATTTTAACAAGTTTAGACTCTATGGTACCTAAGGAATGATTTTGAATTTTGTTTCAAACTATGAAATAGGGGACAAGTTTAACTCTCGGGTTTTGCATTTAATGGATGCACTAAAACAAAGCCCAAATGCGCTAAAATATTTGACAGATGTGCTAAAACAGAGGACAAATGCACCAGAAAAGTGTATAAATGTGCTATAAGATTGACTGGATACGCTAGAATAGAGGGTTGGTGCACCAAAAAAATGCACAAATGCATTGCAACAGAGGGTAAATGCACAGATGCACTACAAGATTGACTAGATGGGCCAAAATAGAGAATGAATGCATTTGAAAATTGCATAGATGCACTATAACAGTAGTTGTATGTGCTACAAGATTGCACAAATGCGCTAGAAAATGCAGTGAATGCATTGAACTGGGAGAATGACACAGTTTCTTGCAAGTTTGTGTTTGATTTTCTGATTTTCTAAGTTACTTCAAAGGATTTTTTTTGAATCAAGGTTTTCACTTCCAATGTATGACGTTTTGTTTGAAATTATTTAAAAACACATTGGTAAAGACACATCAAGCATGTACAACTTAAGGCTATGTAGGACAATATTTATTGGATTACCACTTGGATTTTACTCCAGCTACGCTTACTTATAGCAGATGATTAGATGCTTGACCCCACTGGCTCCCCTCTATGGCACTCACTTCTATGGGGTAGCCAAGCATCAATATCCATGAATCTCCCATGGCATATTTCTTATCTCTACTAAAAGCTGCAAGAATGTGGGATGGCTTCAGAACGACTGTTCTTGCACCAACAAATAGATTAAGGATTTTGGCCTCGCTATAACAAAGGGTTCTAGTATAGGCATTTCATTCGTGGGGGATCATCCATGCGGAAAGAGACCATCGTTTCCCTTCTTGTCGGAACAATCCTCATGATACTTGAACTTTCCCCAAGTACCCACATTTATATCCCAGTTGGAAGTCGCTTGGCTTTAGCGTGTTACCGATTGGGTCATTTCCTTGGGTGATTACTTTTTCCCACAAGGCAGGCCCTCTAAGGATAAAACAAAAGTGATTGGGTCTGGCTTTTTGGTCACCCAGTTAAGGGGAGAGCATATTCCTACCATTCATCAAGCACAAAAGACATGGTGTTCTTTATCCTTTCTAATTAAGCTAGATGCCTATCTTAAGCAAAATAAAGTATTTAAATAACTCCAACCCTTGCATAAATCATCAGTAGTTTGATAAATTTGTCTTTGACCAGCGTATAAAAATACCTACAAGTAGAAAACACTAATCAGTTCTCGAATTTCTAAAATATTCTTAATTTAACCAGATGCGCTAAAATAGTCATTCAATGTGCTAAAAGATTATTTCAATGCACTAAAATAGATACTCTGTGTGCTAAAATAACTCATGTATGCGCTACAAGAACTATTGAATGCGCTAAAAGAAGTGATGAGTGTGCTAAAGGAAAGACTAAATGTGCTAAAATACTCCCTCTATGCACTAGAACAGTTGATGTATGCATCGAAAGATTGATTGTATGAGCCAGAACAGACCTCAGATGCGTTGAAAGATTAGTCGGATGCACCAAAACAGAGGCCATATGCACTAAAATATTTTTTGTATGCACCGAAAGAACTAACAATTGCGCTAAAATGTCACGTCTAGCCTGTTTACAAGAAATTTTCCAAAAAATTGTTAGAAATGGGGTATTACCCCACAGTGGGCACCATTTTATGTGTGTGTGAAATGTGGGAGAGTTAGTAAATCAACACAAACACTAATGAAATAGATTATATCAAAGATTTAAACCAAATAAATTACTCTATTTTGCAGTCAAACAAATCTTTACGAACGTTTCATTGTCCTCTATTCTTAAGGATTTATTAAACCATTTGGCCCTCATATTTCTATGTGCACTATGGTTGTTAAAATGACAACTTGAGAAACGAAATAATATTCAACATGCAAGCCAATTAAGTTCCTACATGAAACTATATATATGATGAATGGATAATGATGTTAGATTATACAATGTAAATGCTATGATATGAAGCTAGGATGATTTTGCATATGCTCAAATGCTAACTATAAATCAAAGTGTGATTCTAAGATGTAACTATGAAACAAAACACAATATAAAATGTAACTATAAGACTAAAAAATTCTCCAATTCTCAAACAATATTCTTGCATGATAACTCTGCTCAAATTTGGATGCAAAATACAATGGAAAAGGGTTGTATTTATAGGATTTTCCAAGCATCTTGTGAGGTGGCAACGATCAACGGTCCATATTCAAACAAGAGGGATGAATGGTGGAGATGAAGAGAATCAAGAAGGTGTTCCCTTGATCAAAGACAACATTCCCAATGGATGGAGGAATCTCTTGACCAAAGACAACATGTCAAATGGATGGAAGAATCAAGTTTGTGAGAAAAAGACCATGTGTTTGAAAGTTTGTTGAAGAAGTGTGTGAGGAAAAAGCCATGTGTTTGAAGATAATTCTAATTAAAAATTAGAATTATTTAATTTCATGTGACCTTGGTGAGGTGGCATGAAAAGTTGTAGACATGTGCTTGAATTCCTAATTTGAGGTTAATGAAACATAATTAAATAAAACAAGCTTATGGAAATTTGTTTATTTAATTAAATTAGAAGAATATGATTTTAGATTTGGAGAATTAGAAATGGGTGAGCTATATAAATAAATTGAGAATTTATTTATACATAAATGGAATATTAATTAAATAACTAGTATTTAATTAATTAAATGTCTTGACCGATTTTAGGTGTATACACCTATGATTTTCAACTGATGAAATCTTTGGGTCTAACCTGCACACATGAAAAGAGGGGGAAAGGTTGTGTTGTATAGGGGCTTGCCTAAGTCAAATCCTATTTTGGTGTTTCCACCTCCACATACAACAAATGATGATGATCAAAAGGGAATGCCCTAGGTCAGGCAGAGGCCAAAACAATAATTGACTAAAATGATAAATGCTAAATGACAAGATTACCTTTGGTATGAAATCCTTGATGAAGTGATGTCACACCACTTGAGTTACCACAAATGTTGATTGTTGGATGCCTTGATTTATTGATAGACCTACAAGCTTGGTTAGTCCACAAAACACAATAGATTGTTGTAGATAGCATGTAGAGGATAACTCAATACATCTTCATAAATTTATCATAATAGCTCCTTCTTCATAACCATCTCTTTTCTTCTCTAATGTTCAAATGAAAATAAAACTTATTTATATATGCATCCCAATTGATTATTTTGAATATAAGATGACTTATGATCTTTTAAATTCTCCAAAGACTAACACCAAAATTCAAATTTGAATTAGGACCCCATTAAGGTCAAGGGTGCCCCACGCCCTTGACTAGGCTTTTTTGGTTCAAACTTGTTGGGATGTCAAGGATTTAAATATGTTTTATTAATTTGGTCTCAAAACAAATAAATTATTATTATTATGCCGAAGGCGTATCATATTTGGAAATGGCCAACCCAATTTTCACTATCAACGGTTAATAGGTAACTACAATACAGTTAAATTAATCTGCTCCATTGAATGCTTTTAGTCTTTTTCTAATCTTTCTCTTTTTTGATGTTTGAGCACTATGAGCGGTAGGTAGTTAGGTATATTTGATAGTTAGGTATATTTACATTGACAATAAATTTTATTTTATTTTCCTACTAGCGGTAATTTTTTTAGCCATAGATACATTTTTGTGATTGATTTTTTTATATAGTTTTTAAATCATATATAATGTTCATTAATTATTATTTATGGGAGTATTAAATTGTATAATTACATTTATTACTTTTTTCTTTTATGTATATTATATTAATTAATTTGTATGTTATTTGTTCTAATTATATTTATATTTATATTATGTATTATTAAAATAATATAATATTTATATATTATTTTTTATATGTGTATTTATATATTACATTATATTATATATTTTATAAATAATATTATATTGAAAAATATTAGCAAATAGATTTAATATGTTAATATATATATATATATTATATTAATATGTTCTATTTTAATTAGTATTGAAAGGCAAAAAATAAAATCAACAAATAATTTGCATTATGTTATTATGTTTACTTTTACAATTATCATGAGGTGAAATTTTTTTGTTATTTTTTCATGAAATTTTAAGTAATAATGGCATATTTATGTGTACTTTAAAATATAATATTTTCTAATTTAAATATCTAAAATTATGATTACGTTTATTATTAGATATTTTCTTTTATACTATATAAATCTAATATAATATTTAGCTTTAATTATAATACATTTTACATTATATAAACTATAATTACATTTTTAATTATATATACATTATATTATTTATTTATTTTGTTATTACAGGGGTCCCTACCATGTGGGCAACTGCAAATAATTTCAATATGTTATTATGTTTATTTTTATAGTTATCATGGGGTAAATTTTTTTTTTTGTTATTTTTTCATGAAATTTTAAGTAATAATTGCATATTTATGTGTACTTTAAAATATAATATTTTCTAATTTAAATATCTAAAATTATGATTACGTTTATTATTACATATTTTCTTTTATATTATATAAATCTAATATAATATTTAATTAATATAAATTTTTTGTCATACCTTGGATACCTCGGGCCTAGTCCCTTGCAGGTGAGAACCCCACTCACAATAAGTCACACCTCTTAAACCTAAGAGTAGAGTCAAACTCGAGACCAATGGGAAACAAACCCAACTCAAATATATACATTGTATTATTATTATATTCTATAATATAATTATACAATTATTAGAGGTAATAAACCATATCTCATAGTTTAATTGATATTTAGATAGAATAGGAAAAAAAAACTATATGTATGTTAATATGTTAGACATTATGTGATGAATATAATAGTTAATACATAAAATAAAATAAAAATATATAATAATATTATTATATAATAAAAATATAAAATAAAATTAATACTATAATAATAGTATTAATAATTATAATAATATATAACCAATATCATTTTTAAAACGACCTACCAATTGACCTTTGTGTTACACAAATGTATGAAAAAAATAAGTCAATTTTTTCCCAATTCATCTTCCACATCTCTTCAGCGTACCCATTGCACACCAAGGTGTGATTGCTAGTAATTAGTGTTATTGGAAAAATAAGGTGTCATGGTAGTGTGAGATTGTCAGGGGTACCAATTTATTATACTGCACTAATAATGAAGGGAAAGGTTACATCTTTATAGATTATGTGTAGGGAAGCTCAATAAGTTCTATGGATAGTTGAAGTACATGCAGGATGTTATTTCTCTCACTAGATGTTTTCTTCACTAGATGTCAATTTAGAAGATATAATCTTATGGAAACATTTTGGACTCTTGATGAAACAAAATTTCATAGTTGATACTATTAAGATATAAAAAATATAACATTATGGTATTTTTCATTGAGCACTCTAGATTAATATATTGCTAGTGATTCCTTTGTCAAAAATTCTTTCCACTAATATTATTATTAAGCCAACAATGTTGACACCTTGTTTTAATTATGATTTAGATATTTTATCATCATCCTTGTAAATATAAAGTAACCAATTATCTTTTTACTCAAAATTAGTATATTATGATTCAAATGTTGAGTTCTTATTCTAAATGTGAATAAAGAGTACACCAAAAAAAATTTATCATGCTATTTTTTGCTAAATCTCTTTTGCATCTTAGATTTCTAAATTTACATTATACTTAAAAATTTTCTTAGAAATATTTTGGCACATATGTACTTCTATTTAGTTTACTTTACTTCACTATGAAATTGGACTTGCATTTTAGCTATATGTCTATAATAAGAAGGGTCGAGAACTACACCATGTAGTTAATAATTTCATGTTAGTCACTACCTTTTTGTAAATGTGATATGATCTCCTCAAATAATGAATTCAACTAAATACTTGAACAAGGGTAACTAAGTTACATGATCATTACAAATCTCCTTTATTTTTTGGTTGATATATGACATGGTAATTTAAGAGCTTAAAAGTGTATGGAAATTTTGGACTAAGTAGCTACATTGATTTCATCTATATAGAATTTGCAATCTCATCTCATTTTGAAATGACCTTTAATTTGATTTTGAATTACAATAAATATAAAGAATTAATATATGGAATTAGACATATTATGCTTTTGAATTATGGCTAATAATTAGTTAAGAGTTATTTGAAGAAATTTTTAAAAATGTTAAATAAGAATTTTATGTAGAAATAGAAAATTGAGTCTTATTGAAAAGTATTTAACCTAAAATTTGTTGTTTATTAATTCCATTTTATATCAATATGATAGTGAGATGATGACCCATATGAATGTAAGTTATATTTAAGATAAAAAAATATTCAAAGTAATTACTATAGATGAAATTTCTTCATGATTATTCTTTAAGTATTGTGTATTTTGGTAAAGGTTTTAGTTGGGAATGTATTTTATTGTATAGGAACCAACTAACTTAAGTTCCAATTGTACTCAAGTTATCATAGAGTTACTATTGTAAATGTTCTTAGGAAGCCAAGTTACTAGATGTGTTTTGGGTTTTGTCATAGAATAGTAATATGCATATATGATCCTTTAAATTGACCCATACCTTGGTTTCTATTTAATATGAGTGGAATAATATTATTTTTATTTAAGCTAATTATGAGAAAAATTAGTTATGAATCACCTTCGAATTACCCTTACTTTTGCACACTTCTTTATGAAATTATTAATTACAGCACATTGAGTAAATGTACACCCTTACTAGAAGCTTCATCTAACTAAGTTGCCACAACTCAAACAAATCACTTCATTTTTTAAAAATGTGTATCCATAATTCTAGGAAATGTAAACCTGACTAATTAATGATTACAACATGTTGAGAAAATATACACCTATACCAATAGTCTCCCTCAACCAAGTTGTCATGACATACAAATCATCTTTATTTGCTAAATATATGTATTCATAACTCTAGTAGACTATAACCTAAGCAACTTATTACAACACATTAAGTACACATTATACCTAAAGTCTCCCTTGACTATGCTATCACAACTTAGAAAACTAGGAGAGAAACTAAGTAATTGATTACACCATATTGAATAAATGTACACCTCTACCAAAAGTCTCCTTCAACTAAGCTCCAATTAAGTCTCACTTGACTAAGCTTCCATGACTCAAACAAATCATGTTCATTTTTCAAAGATGTGTGCATTCACAACTCTCATTAACTATAATCTAGCAACTTATTACAACACATTAAGTACACATTATACCAAAAGTCTCCCTTGACTATGTTGTCACAACTCAACAAATCATTTTCATTTATTTTAGATGCATGCATTGATAACTCTAGGAAACCAAAATCTAAGTAATTGATTACACCACATTGAATAAATGTACACCTCTACCAGATCTTAGATTTCTATTTCTATTATACTTATAATATATTTCTTAGAGACATTTGGGCACACATTTACGTCTATTTAATTTACTTTACTTCACTATAAAATTGGACTTGCATTTTGGATATATATCTATAATAGGAAAGATGAAGAATTGCACCATATACTTAAGAATTTTAAGTTAGTCACTACCTTTTTGTATTTGTGTTATGATCTCCTTAGATAACGACTTGAACTAAATTCTAGAGGCAAGGGAACTAAGTTGCATGATCATGTCATAAACCTCCTTCATTTGTAGGTTGATATATGACATGATAAATTAAGAACTTAAAAGTGTATAGAAATGTTGGACTAAGTAGCTACTTTGATTTCATCTATATATAATTTGCAATCTCATTTCATTTTGAAATGACCTTTAATTTGTTTTGAATTATAATAAATATAAATTGTTAATAGATGGTATTAGACATATTATGGTTTTAAATTATGAATAATAATTAGTTAAGGGATATTTAAAGGAAAATCTAAATTTGCTAAATAAGAATTTCAAGATTATGTGTAGTGATAGAAAATTGAGCCTTCTTGACAAGTTTATTGTAAGGAAACTAAGGTAGCATAACAAATTCCTACAGTAATCTTGAGAGGAGAATAATGTAATACTTTACAGATTTTTGACAATTATAGAAACTTAAACAAAAATAAACATAAATATCATGCATACCACAACACATTGATTTATGTGGGGAAAACTCTTTCAGGAGAAAAACCCCACACTCCAAAAGCCACCCAATATATTATAAAAAATCATAAAGATTACAATATACTTGCAAAGCTAGCTTCTCACAAGAGTATCACCAACCAAAGATTCAGAGGCAACATGACTACTATCAGACACTCAAAATACATCACAATATATAGTCGGAATGCAACACCCTCATAAAATATGGTTGCCTTCTAGGGCAAGTCAAGCTAATAAAATATTGGTCATTAGATCTAAGATCTAATGACGAACGGTCCAATTTTACAATAATAAAATATGAATAAAAATTTCCTTTCGAGGGTGTTGCCACTAGACCCCTAGCCAGGGGCAAACCCCCCTTGTCGTAGACATGTACCAATAGTACATTATATAATTTCAAGGTTGAGACACATTTTCCCAACATTTATAACCTCAATTTTATTTAATTGTGATATCAAGATGATAGTGAGATGAATGACCCATATATGAATGTAAGTTATATTTAGGATAAAAAAAATATTCAAAGTAATTACTATGAATGAAAGGTGTTGGTGATTGTTCTTTTAGTATTGTATCTTTTCAAAAGATTTTAGCTAAGAAGGATATATTTTATTCTATAGGAACCAACTAAATTAAGTTCCAATTCCTTATTGCAATCAAATTATCATAGAGTTAATATTGTAAATGTTCTTAGGAAGGAAAGTTATTAGATGTGTTCTAGGTTTTGTCCTAGAATAGTAATATGCATACCTTATCCTCTAAATTGACCGACCTTGGTTTCTATTTAATATGAGTGGAATAAAATTCTTTTTATTTAAGGTAATTATGAGAAAATTTAGTTATGAATCACCTTAAAATTACCCTTACTTTTGTACACTTCTTTATGAAATTATTAATTACAACACATTGAGTAAATGTACACTCTTATTAGAAGCTTCCTTTGGCTAAGTTGTCACAACTCAAACAAATCATCTTCATTTTTTAAAGATGTGTGTACCCATAATTCTACGAAATTGAAACCTAAGTAATTAATGATTACAACATGTTGAGTAAATGTGCACCTATACCAAAAGTCTCCCTCAACTAAGTTGTCATGACAAACAAATGATCTTCATTTGTTGAAGATGCATGCATTGAAAACTCTCGTAGAATATAACCTAAGAAAATTATTAAAACACATTAAGTACACATTATACCAAAAGTTTCCCTTGACTATGTTGTCATAACTCAAACAAACTAGGATACTGGAATCTAAGTAATTGATTACAAAACATTGAATAAATGTACACCTCTACAAAAAATCTCCTTCAGCTAAGCTTTAATTAAATCTCCCTTGACTAAGCTACAATGACTCAAACAAATCATATTGATTTGTTAAAGATGTGTGCATTTGCAACTCTCGTTACTATAACATAAGCAACTTATTACAACACATTAAGTACACATTATACCAAAAGTCTCCCTTGACTAGGTTGTCACAACTCAAACAAATCATCTTCATTTGTCTTAGATGCATGTATCCACAACTCTAGGAGACCAAAATCTAAGCAATTGATTACACCGCGTTGAATAAATGTACACCTCTTCTAAAAGTCTCCTTCAAAGAAGCTTCCACAACTCAAACAAACCATCTTCATTTGTTAAATCTATGCATGCATCCATCATTCTAAAATTCTAGAACTCAAGTAATCAATTACAACACATTTACTAAATGTATGCCTCTACCAAAAATCTCCCTCAACCAAACTACCATAACTCAAAAGAACCACCATCTTCAAACTAATGTAATTGATTACAACATGTTCACCCACAAATGTCCCTCAACCAAACCACCATAACTCAAAAGAACCATAATCTTCAAACTCAAGTAATTGATTACAACATGTTCACTCACAAGTCTCCCTCAACCAAACTACCATAACCCAAAAGAACCATCATCTTCAAACTCATGTAATTGATTACAACATGTTCACCTCAAGTCTCCCTTAGCCAAACTACCATAATAACCCAAAAGAACCATCTTCTTCAAACCTATGTAATCGATCACAACATGTTCACCCACAACTCTCCCTCAACCAAACTACCATAACCCAAAAGAACCATCTTCTTTAAACTTATGTAATCGATCACATGATGCTCATCCACAAGTCTCCTTCAACCCAACTATCATGACCCAAAAAAAACCATCTTCTTCAAACTCACATACTCGATTACAACATGTTCACCCACAAGTCTCCCTCAACCAAACTACCATGGCCCAACCAACCATCTTCATTTGTTGGAGACAGGGTCCATGCACAACTCCAGCAGACCAGAACCCACCGGCATCCGGGCTTACGGATCCCAGAGTCTTTTAGGCTAGGCCTTTACTATCATTGTACCCTCCTGTCTAGACTAGGACGTGAAGGAGACGATCCCGATTTATTCGGCTGCTGGTAAGGGGACAGCCTGACTCCATTGGGATAAGACCAACTTGCCCCGATGATCACAGTGGCTTTGGAGCCCCGACCGGGTCAGTGGCACGCCGACAGATAGCGAGGGATCCCAGACGGACGCCACTTCGGCCATTTTGAATGCTCTTGACCGCCTTTTTCCTCCCTGGCCCATACCCAATTCATTAAATAAACATGGGCATCACAGATTAACTTAGAGAAGGTCGCCATTGGCCTTTCTGTAAGGTTTTTGTGGGCACTGTCATTATAATCTATCTTGAAAACGGAAAGTGGGTCATAATTGTTTGGTTCAGTGAAAAAGCGAGCTGGAAGGCTTAAAGCTCACGGGTCCTGTCCAAAGTGAAAATTCCTTCTGTCATATGATTTCCATTTTGGAAGCATATATCCTTTGGCAGCTGGCTGGCATGAATGGGGAATGATTTTGTTTTTTCTATTGGGTTTGGAAATGTGTGGACTGCGAACATGTTCTTATTGTCCTTTCATCTTGTTGAAGTCCTTTGGACATTGCACCAATGGAGTTGTTCCTCTTGGGGTCTGAGATTTCTGATGTGTACGGTGCAGATTCATTCCGGAAAGTTTGGAGTGGATTCCTTAGGACAAAAGAACTGACAGGGCACATATGAAAAGATAAAAACACCATCATTATGCTTGGTTCACAACATTATGTCGATGATTGCGACCTTTAGGGTTTTGTTTAGTGTTTAGCAAATGCATCATTAGGTTATACAACTTAACATGAATTTTTGAGGTGGTCTTATACAAAATATGATTTGACCTCTTTTCTTGTCTATCAAGTTTGTTATATGTATCATTGCACAACTTAACAAAATATGATTTGATGTCTTGTTTTTTTATCATATTAGTTTTTTTTAGTGTTTGTTATATGTATCATTATACAACTTAACATAAAAATTTTAAGTCGTCTTATACAAAATATGATTTGACCTTCGGTCATGATGGGGTAAGGAGAGGGAGACAAAGAGGGAGACAAAGAGGGAGGGACGGAGCAGAGGGGGGAGATGGGAGAGAGAGAGAGAGAGAGAGAGAGAGGATTAAATGTGTTATGGTACAAGTGTATTTTGAATAACAGAGATTCAAAATTATATCAAAGAGTATTGTTGGTTAAGGGAAAGATGAATCATAAAGTATATATGTATTTTGATAAGAATTATAACATGTAAAGTTGTATTATGCAATAGCCCTCTACAAAATCGAAGAGGTCAAATGTGTTTAATGTCTATGTTATCCTCATGTTTTATCTCTAAGCTAGCTAATATACTAATTGATTGTGTTCTATTGTTACAAAGAATGGCAGTGTACAATAATATACATGAAGGAGAGTGACGAATGGTTCAACAATTACAAGACCATCTATCTCTCTATGAAGTGATGCCAAGATTCTTTTATGTGGTCATTACCTGTGAATGGCATTGCAACTATATGTATATCTAACAAGCTTGTCAAAATATATGCTTTTGGATGTGTGCAACAAGTATGGAGAGGAGCTATGAACTATTGTGTCATCACCACATATTCATCTAGTGATGACTAGGTTGTTGATAGAACCACATTTAAGTACTAATGAAGTTAGGAGCTCCAAAGAGTCTCAAACCCTCTTAAATTGAATTAATTAGTGCATGACATAATGATGTAATAAATAATAAATTAATGTGTTAGTGTTAATTTATTAAAATTAGATGTTACCTAGTAGTTAATTTTTTTAAGAATGATTAGTTATAATGTTAGTTATTAGGTAGTTGGAAGTTAAAAGATTTTATAGCCATTGAATTGTAATAATGAATGTTGAAGTTGATGGATTGATTTGATTTTATAGTCATTGAAATTTAATAATGAATGTTGATGTTGATGGATTGATTATTGTGTTGGAGCCTTTGGCTCTTTTTCGTGTCTATATCAAAATAATTTTTTTGGATCTCTCTATTCACCCTCCATTTGATTGGCATTCCCTCTCGAAAGTGGTTGATACAATTGTGATGCAGTGATGATCATGTGCAATAATCATTATTTTGCTCATCCATTATTCTTGCATTTTGTCAACAATTTTGTAGTGTAGACCACACAAAAATTTACTTACATTCATCATTCGTTTGTATTTGGTTTCTATTCTCTTTCCATATCATTCTCTCTTTTCATTATTTTCACTCCATTTTATTATTTTCATATCTAAAATTAAAAAATTAAAAAATATATAGTGATATCTACATTTTAGTTTTAGAAATCTAAGGTGTTGCAAAAAAGTGTAGGCAATTAGGGTGGTTTGAGGTAGTTTCTACTCACTAATATCTTGACAATAAGTGTGGTAAGTGCATCCATATTCTTCCCATCAATGATACCATTGAGAGTTTTATTAGAAATATTGTGTATAAGTTATGAAAATGTGCAATAGTTTTCAGTAGGAATAAAGGATAATGTGGCTATAAAAAGTGACCTCCATGACATTGTTGAAGGAGCTCTTTGCAAAGGGAAAGAGTGGTAGAGAAAGCACAAGGAAACTAGGGTCCTACTTAAAGATCATTATAAAAGTGTCATCCAAAGTATTAGCACAAAAATACATCTTGTAGGTTGAAAAAAGCCCCCATTTCAACCAATTCTCAACATATTAGGTATGATATCATTTAGATGTACAAAACTTGTTGGATTTTAAAATTTGGTTACTATAACATCAAGCATATCATATTAGTAAGTAGTATGGTGAACAAGTGAGTTAATTGCCATCTTAATATGTCAAGGATAATGAAGAAAAAAAAGTTTGAGAGGGAAAAGTATTGTAAGTCATTGGAGGACCTATTTGGTAGCCTTAGATCTCTTTTCCAACTCGCAGAGAAAGAAAGGAATAATTCCTTTTAGAGACTAGTGAAAATTATTAAAATGTTTGAGGATAAAAGTTGTTAAATCAATTTTATTGCAAAAGTAGTAGACCATGTGGAATGATAAGGTTAGCATATCATTTTTATAATTAGAGATATTTTGGTCTTCTATGGAAGAATCAGCAGAGGATATTTTGTAAGGATGCATTATTGGTGGAAATTGACATCCAGGGATATTTGTAGTTCTTTTATTGAAGGAGGAAAATTGAAATAGGCGATCTCACTAGCAACACAAAATATGAAGGTGAAAACCAACCAAATCTAACCATTAATGCAACTCTAGAATAAAGTCCATATGTCAACACTAAAGGGGGTACTAGGAATTAATTAGTGTATGAAATTTAAAATAATATAATGAATAATAAATTAACTTGTTAGTGTTAATTTATTAATTAGATGATAGTTATTAGTTAATTTATTTAATAGAGATAAGTTATTAGTTAGTTGATAGGTAGTTTAGGTAGTTGGAAATCAAAAGGATTTATAAATCCAGGGAAATGTAACAATTAATACTGAAGTTGATGGATTTTTTATTGCGTTGGTTCATCTACCTCTTGTTTGTGTCTAATTTCAATACAACTACCCCTCCTAGAGAAGTATTGGTCCCCATTACATGCAATTGTAGGATGATATGTGAAATTTTTTGAGTATCTTGTATTCATATTTACCCTTTGAAAGGAACATGGCACACTTTCACAACCTAGAAGAGAGAGATCTCTTTTTGGCATATCTATTGGACTTTTGTATTAATGATATTATCAATTTGTATAGGTGGGACATAATTTGGATCAACTTAAGCAATTATAGTCTTTACAATGTTAGGAAAGTCTAACAAAGTTGGATAATAATGTTGTAAGAAAACTTTGTTAAAAATTGTAAGAGCTAAAGATTAGCTATACCCAAGACCACCTACAAAAACAATGGATTCCTTCCACAAGAGAGTATGCAAGAATATGAGCTCTTGCTTGATATTAAGACCTATCAAAATGATGATAAGGTATGAAGTATATTACAAAGTGTACAATGACCTTGCTTATATAGGCAAGGTAAGGAATAGGATTAAACATGATTGTGACATGTGTCTTAATCATATGACATGAGATAACTAACAACTTAACAACCTAGGAATCAAGCATTAAAAGCCGGAAAGATAAGATCTAGACATGTCAACTAAGACTTCTAGAAGGAATCTTATATCCTAAGTAAACTTAACATGTGAATAAGTCCCCTAAGTCCCTAGCAAGGTAAATTACTAGGTACAAGACATATATTCACACATCTCCCTTAAGTGCAACTTAGGGAGAAGATTATTATGCAAATGATGCAAAAAGATGCAAAGATGGGTCTTGACTACAAGGCTATTTTAGGTACCCATGTACAAATACAAATGCAATCTCTCACAAATGGAGAAAAGAAAAAAACCTAGTGGGACAAAACTCCTCTCCAAAAGAGAGAAAAAAACAATCAAGTGATGAAAGATGGAGGCCAAAATGATACCCCCTAAGCACACCATCCATCACATATATACATTGCAAATGCCCCCCATAAGAGGGAAAGAAAGAGACCACATAGCCCCCCATAATGAATTAGCTCCAAAACCAATGAAGACTGCCAAAAGATAAAAGAGAATCCAATGCCTACAAACAATATATCTCCCCTTGGGAAGAAAAGGATCCAATGGTTAATGTTGAAGAAACCTTCTCTCCATGAAGAAGCAAGAGGAAAAGAAATCTTTGAAGATGTAGCAAGTGTCTCCAAATATTTCTCAACAAAATCAAGTGTGAACCCAATCAAGGAAGAAGACAAAGTATGCAAAGAATCAAGAGAAACCTTCAAAGATGAATGATCAAAGAGGAGAGAAACCCCCTCAAACATGTCCTCCAAATATATAGAAGAGGAATGACAAACCAAATTTGATATATAACTATCATGAAACCATCCCGCAAAGACACATCTATAAAAAAAAATTATCTTGCTCATCTAAAGTCCTGGAAACCAAGTCAACACTCAAATATGAAGAAGCAAGAGGTGATGGAACCTCATCACATGGATAAGGAAGAAGAGAAAGGTTCAACTAGCCACCACAACTATCACTTGAACAACTATCCACACTAGAACTAGGAGAGTGGTTCTTAAAACATTCACCATTAGGAACAAAATGGGAAAAGTTATAAAAATTTGCATTATGATCAACCCTGCCAAATACAACAAGTTGCACGATATGCAGACCCCAAATGAACACTAAATCTGGAGTGAACTCAATGGAATTACCACCTTGTGCTATTTGATATACAGAAAGAATATTATGCCTAATGTCAAGTATATAAAGTACATCATGAAAGCTACCATTAGGCACATCAATAAACCCTTTACCAAATATATCCAAATAAACACCATTGGCCATCAAGATCTTCATGATTAAAGTATGCCTCAAGGAGGAAAACCTATCAAGTTGGCTTGATATATGGCATGAAGCTCTAGAGTCAATAATCCAATTTCTAGACTATTCCACATGTATTACAACAAGAGCACAACCTTTCATTTTATGATCATCTATCTTATCACTCTCATTAGAAATTCTTGCAATACCTATGTGTGTGGAAGATGATGATTGAGAAGAAGAAGATGATGATGAACTAGTAGATTTAGAAGGAAAAGAAATGTTATGTTCCTTTAGAAGTTTCCTCATTTCATCTAACTCTTTCATGTAAAAAGTTTGTTCACCATGCCCTAGTTGTTTGCAATAACCACACTTAGCTTTCTCCCTCTTAGGTTTATCCTCTCTAGGAGATGTGGCAGTATCATTAGATTCTATCTTAGGTTTTGACAACTTTCCTTTACCTTTAGGTGATGATGCAATCAAAGCACGACTCTTAGAATGTGAATCAAGTCAACTAAGTTTAGCTTCTTCCCTAGTCAACCTATCACAAAATGTCTCAAAAGAAGGCATGACAAAAGAATCACCTAATCCATCCATTGTAGCATAAAAGGAAGTAGAGACATATGCAAATTAAACTTTTAAATTACACAAAATAAGAATATGCATTCCTTATTAGTTTTATTTTTACCACAACCAACCAATTGTGACCTTAATGATTTAAATTTTACCAAGTAGTCTTCAATGGTAGGAAATTAATTTGTCGATAATGATGCCAATTCTGCCTCTAATTGCATAGAATGAATTTCACTAACTAAACCAAATAATTCCTTTTACTTATCACATACTTATTTATTATTAGTACACTCCTCAATATGGAAGAAAAATCTATTAGAAACATGCATAGCAATCAAACCCATAGCCACATGGCATTTGTTCTTGTGAGAAAATATTTCATATTCTATAGAAAAATTAGGTTGTTCATCATCCAATGTGGACCACAAACCCTAGACCAAAGAAATTTTCTCATTCTTTCCTTCCATTTGTGATAGTTATGAGGAGTTAGAACCTCAAATCCTGGTTTAGTCATTAGGTCAACAAGAACCAATAGTTCAAAATAAATAAATATCTAAAGCAAACTGATATAATACCTCCCAAATTTGAAAATAAAATTGAAAATGAATCCCCCCACAAATAGATCTTCTCCAGGAGACAAGATGTCCAATTTATTAACCAAAAAGAAAATATGCAAAAAAATTGAGTAAATTAGACTTGGAGTTGAATTTAAAAAAAGTGCATGAACCAAGTGAAAGAGCTCTTGAATACCTTCCAATTTCCATTGAAATCACCAAAATTGGATAAAATCATGAAAATTTGTGAGCTCGGAGGTCCAAAGGGGTAAACACACTTTAGTTTCCAATAAAATGTACCCACATCACTATGAAGTACACAAAACTAGCTTTATGTCGATATATTGTTTGCAAAATTTTGATATCCTTGCAAAAAGTTGTGCCCCATTAAAGAAAAATTCCCTATTAGGGTTGGTAGACTAATTGGGGGAAAAAAATTAGTCCTTGGCAGTTTGGCCCTTGGTAACCAATTAGACTATGTTGCTTAGAGGCAAAATAAAACCTAGTTGTCAAGCGAGTGGCAAGGTGGCGGAAGAACCAAGCAACGGTGAGGGCCCACGCCGCTCCCTTTAAGCACTTGAAGCTAGTGCAAGTGATCAAGGGCAAGTGTAAAGGAGCTCAGTAGGTAGTGATCGACATATGTGATATGATGGTAGTCTGCCTAAAGAACCTACAATGAGTGTTTGTGTATGGGTTTTAGACAATAATAAAAAATATTTTGCCCAATTTTTTTTTATATAAACCCCCACAAAATTAAATATTTTTCCAAAATATTATATCTTGAAAATAAAATACACCCCATAGAATATCAAAAATATTTTATTTTATTTTTGCGAAAAAATATTTGTATCGCTTGTACTTGAGGTGTCGTACAGCCTACCCAAGTAAAAAATATTTTCCTTAAAAACATTTGAGACCAAATATAGCCATATTTTATATCAAACTTCATCTCTTGGGCCTTCTGAAAATGATGTCAAGGTTGATTTGGGCTCAAAGTGTGTCAAAATATTAGCTACCTTCAAATCTTGAAATCTTTAAGCCCTTATAACTTTGGCAAAAAATGTCGGATTTAGGTGAAACAAAAGCCGATCTTGACTTTATCAGTTACCTGGACTAAAAAACGAGCTCATATTTCCTCCAAAATGAGCCAAAAGTAACTTGAAATGAAAACCCACATAGAGAAACCCTCCAAATTTGGTATTATTTTCAAGTTTTTCTAATTCTCAGGTTCACCATATGGTGCAAGGGAAGTGCATACTCAACCTTACTAAAAATAACCAAGATCTCTCACTAGCAATAGCTCATCCCTCAAATATGAGAAGGGTTTTTCAAGGCTTGGCTCTAATACCATGTAAGAGCTGAAGATTGGTTCTATACCCAAGACCAGTGGCAAAAATAATAGATTCCTTCCATAAGAGAGTATGCAAGAATATGAGCTTGCTTGATATTAAGACCTATCAAAATGATGATGAGGTATGAATTATATTATAAAGTGTACAATGACCTTGCTTATGTAGGAAGGGTAAGGAATGGGATTAAACATGATTGTGACATGTGTCTTAATCCTATGACATGAGATAACTAACAACCTAAAAACCTGGGAATCAAGCGTTAAAAGCTAGAAAGATAAGATCTAGACATGTCAACTAAGAATTCTAGAAGGAATCTTATATCCTAAGTAAACTTAACATGTGAATAGGTCCCCTAAGTCCCTAGCAAGGTAAATTACTAGCTAGTACAAGCCATATATTCACACCAACAACAATAAGGTGCAAACCAAGGTGGGAAAGAAGATTGAGCTCAAATGGAATTTCTCCTACTTGCATGGTAATTATGTAGGGATCATATCAAGAAGTGGATGAAGCTTGTGATAGGGTTGTGAGTCATTCCTTTCGCAAATACAATACCCAATCACCAACCTAAAAGGTGTATGGTTTTTGTCATGGAATTTCTTGTACTTAGCATTTACATTTTAAAGAATGGTTTACACATGATATTGGATATATTAAATGCATTCAATAAAATTTGTAGATTTTTCAATATCCTTTTGAGATGAAGGAGCTTCCAATGAGGATGATGGCATGGGATGAGTTGCATAAATGAATGCTAGAGTTGTGCATTGTACTTTTCTATAGTTGCTTTGAATTAAGGAAATAATTCATCCCATGTTTTTTAATCTATGGTGTAGTATACTTTAAAAATTTATATTATCATCATATTCACTACTTATGTATGTCCACAAATCTATAGGTGGAAGTAAGTAGATTTGTTCAACTTTTTTTCTATTAGTGACCATTGTATTTTTCAAAAATGGCTTGGGAATTTTATTTCCTAATAAAAAATGATGGTGAATGGTAACCTAAAATTAATCCACACACTCTAAAATATAATTATTTCACTTTCAAAGGTAAAAATTTATTTTTGATAAGGCATGAGAATTACCATCTTAGAGAATATATCTACCACTACATGCACACAATTTAATTAAACCCCTTTTGGTGGTGGGATAACTAAAAATAAATTCCATGGAAATAGATTATATATAGCATTATTTAAATTAGAAAATTCATGTAAATGCTTTGTTTCTTGTTTACCAACTTTATTGTGATACATATGATACAATATTCGATGTACTTGTCTATATTTGATCAAATGTATGACTAGTATAAATGTTTATGTAGTACCATGGAGGTTTTTTGAACTCTAACTTGTCATGCAATCTTGATGAAATGAGACTTCTACATGAGTTTACATTGTTCTTCCTTCTATGGTACACACAAGTGCCTAAGGTAATATAGGATTACATCTTGCAAGTAGACATTTGGAATTGTCTTATCACTTTGTAATGTCTAATAGATACCTAAGAAGTCTATAATGTATGTGTATAATTCTACCCAAGTGTTGGCATCATATCCATATGCATTAAAAATATAGTGAAGATAACCTAAACTAAAGAACAACCTATATAGTCTAATAATAGATCAAAAAATTCCTTTTGTGCTTGATGTTGAGATGTAATGATTGAACATAAAATTACCAATTATAATAGCATTCTAGTTATAGATTTTTTTTGTCTATACAAACATAAGTATCTTGTGGTTTGTTTCAATAACTATTTTATTTCCTATTATTTAATGTTTCTATTACTTATATTCATGGAATATGGTATAAATATGTGTATCATATGAAGGGTAGCATTGCAATATTATGTTGAACGTCTAGTTGATAAAAGTGTTCGGATGACCATATTGAGTGAGGAGTTCCTTGCATCATATTCAAAGGTAATGAACTATAAATTTAATGTTTTTAAAATATCTAGAAGCATGATCACTACTACAAAATAAAATATACATTTAGGGTAAATACATGGAAATGGGGGACCAAAAGATGGTCTTAAGTGGCCACGTTTTCTTAAAATTAAGAAAACCTAATCTTGAATGAAAATTTGAAGATGTGATGAGAACAATATTTCTAGTGCTTTGAATCTACTTTCTAAACTACTAATTCATTTTTGAAAATTATTGAGATTAAGGGGTTCAAATAGGGGGAGAACACAAAGTGCTCCCATTTTGGTCAAAAAAATATATCATAATGTTTGGTGTGGTCCCCCTAAAATGTTTATTTTTAAGTATTTCAAAAATCAATTCAGCAAAAAATTAGCTCACACCATGTAGTTTATACCTATTTTTTTGCTAATTTTTAATGAATATATGATTTTTTACTAATTTTAAAAGTGGACACATCCTAAAAATGAAAAATTGAGCATGATCCCCCCTAATTATTTTGGAAACTAATTGAAATTCAATTTTTTAATGTGTACATAATAGATTTTGAATGTAAAAATGTAATATGTTTCAAATTTTGATGAATGATAAAAAAATAAAACTAAAAGTACTATACATATATTTTTCACAAAAAGGGAATATACCAACAAAATAAATTAAAGATAAAAACCTTAACATATTTAAAATATAGAAAAAATACATGGTTAGAAAGGTAAGAGAGAGCCTGACATTATTGTGATATTTTTCTATCTCAACATTTTGATGGGGAGCATGCTCAAGATTTAGTCACATTTTTTACAATTTACCAAAAATATGCCTTTGGGTGTTGGATTCCCAAGGAAAATCCAACTCCAAGGGTTGGAAATACCAAAACTAGATAGGAACATGAGTGCATTATAGTGCATGCTTGTTATGGTGTGCACACATTATAACATACCCATGTTATAATAGACTTGTATTATAGCACACTCACTTTACAACATACTAATGTTGTAATGTTCTCATGTTATAATGTACTAGCATTATAAAATGATCAATTACCTCACATTATAATGCGCATACTCATGTTATAATATGCTCATGTTTCTATGAATAAAAAGAAAAAAACCAAGAGAGTGTGAGAGATAAATATGAATATTTAGAAAGGAAGAGTAAGATATAGAGATATAAAGATATATAGAGAGGGAGACATAAACGGATACCTCTCTCCCTCTATCTCTATCTCTCCCTCTCTTTATTACTTGTCTCTATCACCTCCTTCTCACTCTCACTCTTCTCCCCTCTTTCTATCTATATCTCTCTATATCTCTCCCTCTTCTTCTTCTCTTATAATATCTCTCATAAGCTATCACTCCCTCTTCCATGCCCCTCTTTCCTTATGTCTCTCTCTTTATCACTCTATCTCACCCCCTATATCTCTCTCCTCTCCCTCTATCTTCTCTCTATCTCTATCTCCCTCTCTCTATTCCTACCTCCCTATCTCTCTTTATATTTATCTCTCCCTCCACTTGTCTCTATCACCTCATTTCTCACTCTTGTCCCATCTATCTCCATTTCCCTATCTTTTCCAATCCCTATTTATCTCTACCTTATTATCTCTATCTTCATCTCTCTATCTCTTTCTATCCATATATTTATCTACCTCTATCTCCTTATCTCTTTATCTCTCTCCCTATCTACTTTTATCTCTCTATCTCTCACTCCTCCCTCTCCCTCTCTATATATTGAGCTCTCTCTCCCTCTCTCCCTCTCTCTATCTCCTCTCTTTATCTATTTCTATCCATATCTTTCTCTACATATATCTCCATATCTCTCTATCTCTCTCCTATCCCTCTCTATCTTTTTATATCTCCTTCTATCTATACATCTCCATCTCTCCCCCTTCTTCTCTCTCTCCCTCTCTACATTTCCCTCTCACTTTATCTACATATTCTATCTATATCCCCCTCTCTCTATATATATCACTATGTCTTGACCTCTATATCTCTCTATCTCTCTATCTCTCCCTCTATCCCTCTCTACCTCTTTCTATATCTCCTATCTATACATCTCCATCTCTCCCCCTTCTTCTCTCTTTCCCTCTCTACATTTCCCTCTCACTTTATCTACATATTCTATCTATATCCCCCTCTCTCTATATATATCACTATGTCTTGACCTCTATATCTCTCTATCTCCCTCTCTATTCCTACCTCCCGATATCTCTCTATTTACCTCTCTCTATATCTCAACCTATTTCTATTCCAATCTCTCTTTGCCTCTATGTTCATCTCTACCTCTATCTTCCTCTCTCCCTCTCCCTCCTCCTAGGAATTTATCTCTATATCTATATTTTCCTCTCTATCTCCATATTTCTCCTTCTATCTCTCCCTCTCTTTATCTCTATCTCCTTATATATCCATCTTTATCTACCCATATATCTCTCCCTCCCTCTACTTTAATCCATTTATCACTTCCTCTCTATTTTTATTTTTATCTCCCTCCCTCCCTCTACTTTAATCCATGTATCACTTAATCTCTATTTTTATTTTTATCTCTCCCTCTCCCTCTCTCCCTCCCCCTCTCTCCCTCTCCCTCTCCCTCTCCCTCTCCCTCTCCCTCTCCCTCTCCTTCTCCATTTCTATATCTATCTTCTTACCCCCTCTATGGCATACATAACATGAGCATGCTATAACATGATCATGTTATAACACACTCATGTTATGGCTCAATAGTGATTGGCATAGGCTTAGCCACTATTAGGCCATAACATGAGTGTGTTATCATGTGAGTGTGGTATCATATTCTTTCATTATTCCTTGGATGGACCAAAAAGTAGTTGTGGCCACTTTTTTGTCCCTCATCGCATGCCCTTTAAAAATTTTAAATACTTTCAATCATGCTAATCAAATGGATTTTTGTTTTTCATCACCTATGGTGATTTGATTCAATAGCCAATTGACTTTAGAAATACCAAGTACAAACCTCCTATAATTTACCAATCTTAAGAAATTATGGAGTTTTGTGATATTCTTTATGGTAGAACACTCTTGGATGACACATATTTTAACTAGGTCCTAATTTATTCCATGTGCATGGTCCATAATGTATCTTATATAGTATATATTTGGCATAGTGAATAAAATTTTCTCCAAATATTTAGAGCTTATATTACCATGAAGTGTGAAATAATTATTAGATGTATTAATATTTTCATCCCATTTTTTCTAAAACTATAATTTTATTAAGGTAGACAATAAAAAATGAGTTCCAATGTATGACTTGAAAATGTTTTTACTATCATATACATGAATGTCACTTGTGCATTGTTCAAACTAAAGAGAATAACCAACCATTCAAAAAAACCTTCATTGGATTTGAAGATTGTCTTTGAGATTTCTGAAGGTTCGATAAGAATATGTTGAAGACCTTGGTATCATGGAATTGGTCTAAAAAATCCTCTATTAGAAGAAGATGATAGTAGTTATTTATTGTGATCTTGTTGAGTACTTTATAGTTAATGGATAATTGAAATATATCATCCTTATTTGGTATGAACATGTAATTGGGTTTCTACAAGGTGAAGAACTAAGTTTGATGTGTAAATTATCCATGAGTTATTATATCTACTAGTTTATCACTTTGTGCTCAAGGAATGATCATAATGTAGAGATTTATTAAGTAAAGGTGGCCATAGTATTAATTAAATTATATGCTTTATGATGCAATATTAAGATGCTCTATTTTATTATTGAAAGAGATCCTTGTTCTCCTCCAATATTTCATTCAATCATTATAAATGTGCTAAGTGAGATGTGGAATGATTTTGAACTACAAGGATACTCTTACTCTTAGTTTTGACTATAAGAAGTATATTATATTCCTAGAAATAATAAATTTCTTACATTTCTTAGCACTAATGAGAGATAACCTAGGGATCAATTTTGGTATGTAATATCAATTCCCACCAACATCTCTAATATCATTCCTAAAATTTACCTCATTAGTTATAGCTCAATGAAACAAAAATGGTTTCCCAAGTAAAACATGACATATCTCTCATGGTAGTAAATCAAAAGTACCACACCTTGAAATGGATTGATTTTCTACACCAATGTCATTATTGAGTGCCATGTTTCGTTTTACCATTAATTTATGAAATAATTGAAGATAAATTAGGTTCTCATTATTAATTATAAATCTATTAGTTATCCATTGCCAAAAATTTAGGAGTAGAACAACCTCTCTGCTTCTTGTGAGTCATTTTTTTATCAAAAGGCAATGCTAGTTTTATCAATCATAGAGCTAGGCTCTACATCCAAAATTTAATTTCCTTTCTCATGTGCCTAAGTGGTAGTGTTAGTGAAATATAATTGAAAAAGAAGCTATTTTGTAGTAGTACTCTCTCTAGTTATGTGCCTTCAAGATTTGTGAACTAAGTACTAGTTACTACTCTTGGATCAATTCTCATTCTCATTAGATAATGTCTCTTTTTTTAGATAACCATATAAGTCCTTTTACTTTATTTCAAATCTATTGAGTTTCAACCTTGAAACTCTTTGAATACACTTTTCCTAAGGCTTGGATTCTTTATTCTAATTATTTTATTTGAATTTGGCTTTAAAATTGAATTTGAATCTAAAAAATACTTGAGAGTGAATATTTGGAGGAAATTTATGTTTAATTGGATGTATGGTCTCAATATTGATCTACAATATAAAATCATATTCTACCTTTTTTTTTCATCAAGTCTCTTGATTGTATAATTTAGAAACTATAGTATGAAAGTTATTCACATATTCTTGCATTAACTGATCTTGTGATTGGCACACTTGTGAAAACTTGATATATTGACTATCATAGTTTCCAACTAGATAGTAGGCTACTTTCAAGTATTTAATAAAGCTTCTCCAAGTGTTTAGATATTGATAAGTAAGCTCTTTTTCATGGGATGCATGGTATTTTTTATCCTCTTATGTAGTAGGCATGTAATATTTTAGAAGGGCCAAGAAAACCTTCTCTTTTAGATAAATGATTTACAATGAAGTATGAATATATGATATTAATCTATTTATCTAAATCATATGTTTCTATGTTACCTTTAAAAATAGATATGTAGGGATCGAATTTACCTTATATGTAGACCTATTTAAATATTTATTGCAAGAAGATATCTATAGAAGATTTTGTAGACAATCAAGAAGTTAGAAAAAGTGTTCAAAGATGATTTCTCTAGTGCATGCATAATTATCTTCTAGATCTTCCTACTAGCCTTCTCTAAAGCATATATATAGCTTTCATCTTTTAAGATTTGTTTGAAATCTTGGGTCACTAGATAGGAAGTGTTGGTGCACAAAGTTGTAGGTCCCAAATCCCTAAATTTAACCACTCTCTTAGCATCAAGGGATTCAAAGTTAGAGAAAAAATCTCTATCATGATTAGATACAGAAACACTAGATTAATTTACTAAGGATGGTAATACCTTATTTGAATTTGGTATTAGCTAGACCCAGGGGCTTAGCTAAGGGTATCACAAATATGACTAAACACAATTAAAGATAGACAAGTGGATAATTTGATGCAATAGTTCTTGTTGTATGCATGACCCCAAATTTTTCACTGTGCCAAGAACTTAACTATTATTATAACCTCTACTAAGCTAATAAGCACATCACTATGTATGGCAATAAGACATGGGTAAAAAAAAATGACTCTTTACGATAATAATTTCTATGGATCACTAAACATGTTTTCCCTAATTAAAATGTTAAATTATGAAGTGCATACAATCTACTTCCTACTCCTACTCTACTAGTGTAATGTTTTTAAGTTTGTGCATAGTGGATCATTTCTTTTGGGATCAATTCCTATTCAATGGATTGTTGAGTCCAAGAATACCATAAGGAATAAAATTAAAAATCACAAAGGAATATGAGCAATGCATAAAAATACATCACAATTATTGATATCAAGAAACTAAACATTCTTATGTATCCATATTAAATTGTAGAAATTCATATGCAATAAAGTAATGACCATTAAAAAGCTTGCAATGCATTATGATGTTGTTCCATTTATCAATTATTCATTATATTCATTCTAGTGAAGTGGAAAGAGGAAAACCTAAGCTAGAAATTCATAAAAATTCCACAAATGGAACCATAAAGATATTCATCTACAAGAATCATATACAAAATTAACCTCAAGATTTATAAAAAAATTCCACTGTAATGGTGATTGGATTTGCAAGATTTGAACCCTATAATACCCTTTGACTTGTAGTCATATGGAATGAAAATGATCAATATATATTTTGGAAAATGAATTGGAATATATGACACTCTAGATTAACTACTTTTTCACTTTAAGAATGATTCAGGAGCATCCAATGGTGTAGGGAAATCTTGTATCACCCAAAAAATAATTGTTTTCTTTATTTTCTTTAGTTTTTTTGAGTCCCATGGTGGCACTTAAGGGGTATAAGACTATTAGACATCAAAAATAGCGAAAAATGGGCACTTACTATTTTTAGTAAGTCGGCCTAAACAGGCTCGTATGAACATGAAAATTTACCCCAAGGAGCAGAGCTGAAAGACATTTCCAGTCGCAAAAGAATCACCTCAATACCCTACACAGTTTGGGAGATATTAAAGTTTTTGTCCCGAGAAATTTCTACAATGCAACTTCAATTTTAGATATAAAACTTTAGAGGCCCTGAAATAGCTCGAAAAGTGGCCAAACTGACCAACATTCAGTTTGCATGTTGTAGAGCTCGTCGAGAGCTTTCCAATGATATGCGATAATAGAAAATCGGACACTCGGATAAAAAGTTATGGCCCCACAAAGTTGATCCTCTAAAAAGTGAATTTCATTAAAATTTCTTCCTAGGCCAAAAATCAAAAGGCAGGAATTTTGGCACCAAAACAAAGGGGGAAATATGAACTTTCTAGAACATTCTAGGGTGGTTATTGGGGAAAATAAAAAGGGTTGAGTGGGGGTTGTAGAAGGCAGCCCTAATAGTGCAAATTGTGGCTCTGAATAGTAGATTTTCTTTTCAAAGTTGATTTTGTTGTAATGAATCCAGCCCATGAGGTTGTAGCATGTAAGCTTTGAATCTATAATTTCCTTTTCTAAAAATAATTGAAAGTGAGTCACTTTTTTGTCTCGCATCTTCTATGTTAGTATTTGTTGATGTGATTTCCATGGGTTTTGGGTAGTGTGGCCTTCATCAAGTGATATCAAAGCAAGAGTTCCTGAGCCTGAAATAGGGTGTCAAACGTGAGGCAGTTGCAGCAAGACCTATGAGTGTGGGTTGAGTTCAAGATGCCTCCAAGACTTTCCCAGTATGGCAGAGGTAGAGGTCATGGTGGAGGAAGAGATCCACCTAGAGATGAAATCAGATCCCTTAGAAGGCAATTAGAAACCTTGCAACAAGAGGTTCGAAGAAGAGATGTGCAATAAGAAAGAGATGACAGTGAAGATGAAACGAAAGAGGAAATGGAAGAGGAAGAGTAGGATCCAATGGATCCTAAAGAAAGAAGATTGTTGCAGGTGATCTCAAGCATTGAGAAGAGACCTAAAATGGAGGTTTCAACTTTTAGTGGAAATCTAAATCCTAAAGAATTGATTGATTGGATCAATGACATGGAGGAATTTTTGAGTTTGAGGAGATTGAAGATCCTCACAAAGTGAGGTTTGCAAAGACAAAATTGAAAGGTCACGCCAGTATATGGTGGAAAGAGGTCCAGTTAGAAAGAGGAATACAAGGGAAAGATAAAATTTCCAAATGGGAGAAAATGGTGTCAAAATTGAAGAAAAAATTTATTCCAATCAATTATGAATTGGAGCTAATCAAGAAGATGTAGATCTTGAGGAAAGGAACAAGGATGGTGAAAGAATACACAAAGGAATTTCACCAAGTCTTGATTTGGACAGGACATTTTGAGGTGAATAAAGATAAATTTTCTCATTATATTAATGGGTTGAAGCCAAGCATACAAGAAGAATTGGCACTAGTCAGAATGACCACCATTGAGGATGTTGAGATTATGGATGCACAGTCCCTGAAGCTCCAGAATCTTTAATGGAGGACCCTTTCCAGGAAAGATAATCAACCACACATAAAGTGTTTGAACTTAGGCATGCACAATGGAGATTCTATATTGATATGATATGATATGATATTGATATTATACAAATGAACAAGTTGCCTAATTATATATGCAAGAATGAAAACCTAAGATGCATGAGATGTTGCCATGTCCCATGATCTAACAACATGTGACAACATGTGAACCCTATCTAGGAAATTATTAAATGTTGAGATAAGTTCTAGAAGGACAACTCATCTTCTAGAAGGAATCTTATCCCTACAAACATGGAAGGGGACATTACCCCATTATTAAATGAATTATCTAATTAATGCAACCTAGGACTAAATTGATGCAAGACCTAAGTTAAATTATGCTAGTGTAATAATTAATTTAATTACACTAACACCCCCCATAAGTTCAACTTAGGGAGGAAATGCAATGATTATGCAAGAATATGATGATGATGGGTCCCAGCTATGAGGCCATGTTAGGTACCCATGTATATGATGAAGATGCAAAAAACTCTCCCACAACCGGAGAAAGGGGGAAAACCCAGTGGGAACAAAACCCCTCTCCAAAAAAGGAGATGAAAAAGAAAAAAATGTGAGATAGGATGGAAAGGATAGAGGACTCCCAAATACCCCCCAAGTACACCATCTGTTAAATGGATACAATACAATAGTCCCCCCATAGGGAGGAAAGAGAGACAATATATCCCCCCCCAAGAAGATGTGATCACCTCCAAAGATGGTAAGTGTTTGAAGACAAAACAAGATCCAATGTCGACAAACAACTTGTCTCCCTTTTAGAAGAAATAGAACCAACTGCAAGTGTAGGGATGCTTCCCACTCCGGATAGGAATTGAAGGAAGGATGAAGGTGGATGATGATGTCTCTGAACTTTGCTCATGTGTCTCCTTGCTTGGTTATGAAGATGCCATAGTCCCAAACAATGAAGAGGGTGACAAACCAGGATGATGTGGAAACTGATGTTGAACAATATCCAAAGACAGTGATGTGATGGAGACTTGATAGCCCCCCCTGAATGATGTGTCCTCAAAACCACTAAAAGAAGTCTAAAGAAAATCCAATGGTAGATGCTGAATAAAACCTCAAGTCCCGAATGGAATGATAGGGAAGAAGTCTCAAACATGAAATATCGAAAGAGAAACCACGTGCCTCCAAGATAGTCTCAGGATCCCCAAGCATGGTTGAGACAAAAGGATGAGGATACTCAAGAAAACTCTCCAAAGTGGGATTTGAATAGAGGAGTGATATCCCCTCAAGAATGTCCCCCAAACCTGTAGAAGTAGCCAAGTCAAAGATACCTGAAACAAAGCCATCATGTAATGTCAAGTCTAGAAAACTAAATGTGCCCTGATGAATGATGATGGTGGAAGCCTCAATCAATGAATCTAGACAAGGAATCACTGAATGTGAAGGAATACCAATAGTCTCTGATGGAGAAGAAGCACCTGAAGGAACCTGGTCAACCTCTTTGGAAGATTCAAGGAAATCAAATTCCTGCACAACAATATCATCATGGGGTACTTGATCTGAAGAATGATATTCTGAATCATGACCATCAGGGAAGGGTGGAGTATCTGATCCTCCATATATATCCCAAAGCTTAGTCCAAAGGATGTGAGGACAATCACAATGATCAATAGAACTCAAAACATCACAATCAACTTGCATAGAAATGATCTCCAAGACAGTGTATCTGCTGCAACTCCAAGCAAGTTCATGAATACCTTCACTTGGATGGGGAACTATACCATATAGATGAGGCAATAGATCAAGTGATTGGAGATGGTGATTGATCCCATCTTGCCATTGTGAATAGTTTCCCTTGTGCAACATAACCAAAGAAGGAGTATATGCAAACCCCATAATTAAATTTTCTCCAAAAACACAAAGACAAATGACCTTCAACAACAAAGAAAGACTTCTAAGGATGATGTGCAACTGAAGTGATGATACCTGGATCAAAAAATATTTTCCCAAGCTTTAGGATATCCAAGTTATTGAAAAAATGCACCAAGTTGAAAAAAATCAATGCAAGAGTACTTGGAGCTGAAACTGATCAAGGGGTTTGGACTAATGAAAAAATATCTGAAAATACTTCTTGATGCCACTGGAATCACTAAAATCCGATCAACGGTTGCGAAGATATGAGCCTCTAAGTCCAGATTAGGGTTTTGTCTTCAGTTGGCTATAGAAATTTCTATGAGCAAAATTTCATAGAACAGATGTCACCACTGGAAAGTAGACTAAATTACCTTTCTGATATTATCTCGTTTGTCGATTTTTGATACCGTGGGTGAAAGTTGTGATAAAACAAAAAAATGCCTTAAGTAGGCACTATGCAGGCTAATTAGGTGCAAAAATTAAGCACTCGGGCTTAAAAAAATTATGGCCCTTGGTTCTTGATGTCACCCAGGGTGTGATTGGAAGTTTAAAAAAATCCCCACCAGATGGGCGGAGTCGGAGTGGTGGCAAATGGTGGCAGTGCAGCTCCAAGTAACACCGTCGATAATAACACCACCTGGTAGTCGATCAAACACCGGTGGGGTGGTTGTACAATGGGAGCAACGACGAGAGTGCCAGGGGTCCAGAGGGAGGACAAATTTCAATAGGTGATGATAGTCGGTTGGGACAGATGTGACGGTGAACAGGCCCTGCAAACGTACAACAACCGCCAACATGTATGTACCCTTCCTTCCCTACAATAACTACCGCCAACCAAAATTCTACAGACTAAGAATACCGATAAAAAGAATTTGATTTTTTTTATTATTGCCAATGGAAAATAAAAAAATCAAAGTGAATATTTGAATATATGCAGATAAAAGATTATAATCTGCAAGAAGGATATATGTCGACGATTTTTCAAAAAAATCAAACCCTTCCAATGTCGATAGAAAGTTGATGTTGACCGATTAATTTAATAGGCAGTCACTCCATGAATAATTTTTTCTGCCAAACTATAGAGAAACATTTTTATTTATTTTTTTACCAAATAATGCAAAAAAAGCCCTAATTTTTTTCTAAAATGAAGAAGTGCCTACTGCTAAAAAAAAAATTCCTTAGAGGACAACTGACAGAGGTGGATTTTTTTTATTGCAAATTTGTACGGATCGTATCAGTTGATTTTGCAAACCCAAATACCTCTGATGGCTCCCAGGTTGATGAATCCAATTTTGATGATTGGGTAGGCAATCCTAGGGTTTCAAGGCCTTCTGAAGATAATGGCGAGCTCGGATTTGACTCTATCTACTTCAGAAATCAGCTTGGTCCCTGGGTGGAGTCAAGTAGCCTTCAATGGAAACCTTCAAGCCTACAAGAATCTCGCACATCAACTTTCTTGATCGAAGGTTGATGTTTCACTGAACTTGGCTCTAATACCATGTTGATATTATGGATGCATAGTCCCTGAAGCTCTAGAATCTTCAATGGAGGACCCTTTCTAGGAAAGATAATCAACCACACAGAAAGTGCTCGAACTTAGACATGCACAATGGAGATTCTATATTGATATGATATGATATTGATATTATACAAATGAACAAGTTGCCTGATTATATGGGCAAGAATGAAAACCTAAGATGCATGAGATGTTTCCATGTGTCATGATCTA
>VDFB02355476.1:0-19010 GCA_007258455.2 Sequoia sempervirens | reverse complement strand
CCATATGATAATAACTTGCATCTGTCTCCACCTCAAATAGTAGCTGCAAATTAGGATGTTCCAAAAGCAGTACAATGCTGATTTTATGGCTCAACTCTAAAAATACATTTTGCTGATTTCTGTCATTTAGCCATGGATTGTTTGAAAGTGCAGAGTTGGTTTTTTTAGGTGGAAATGATGGCTAGAGAGAGCTATGCTCAAGGTTGGTATAAGGTAATTGTTTTTGACTTGGGAGTGAGACCACCTGCAATTTATTGGGCTGAGCAGGTTGGCTAATCATCATTGGACCTAGAGTGTCATGAACATGGAGTCCCGTCGCTTCCACACCATTTCAGACATCCATCCATAGGGTTGACTATGAATGAACTTCATTAGCTTGAGATGCTATCTAGAAGTTTATTTGTACTTGTGGATGTAGAGTATGTTTTGGTTTGCAGGTGGAGTGTTCTTGTGGATGCAGGGCATGCCTTGGTTCGTAGATGGAGTGTAGCATTGTGGATGTGGATTATATCTTGGTTCTGATGTGGTGTAATGCTTTGTCAATATTGAGTATGTCTCAATTCACATGTAGAGTGGTGTACTTTTGGATAGTGAGTGTTTTGATTCACAATAGTAGTGTTGTAAACCCAATTGGTAGGTATTGAATGATTGTAAGGGCATCCATTGATATGTTCAGTTCGGTGTGTCCTTGGTGGTGTGTGATATTTTGGGTTTTTTGTCTCAATTTAGTACCAATGTTCCTACCTTTGTTTGGGTTGATGTAATAATGGAGGGAATGTTGGAATGTTCAATCTAGGTTAGTGAATAAATATTGTTACTAATTTACTAGTTAATATGTAAGTGTTTGTAAATAATATTTTCAATGTTGTTAGTGATTAGTTGTGTAGAAATAGTCTCTTGTAAGGTGGTTTGGGTGGTTGAATTTTGTAAGGGCTTTTATAAAGCCCATGATATCATTGTAAAATCAGTTTTGAACAATAATATACTAGCATTTCTTTATTGTTGCATATCTTACGTATTGCATTTTGCAAATTCAATAAATATGTTGTAACATTTCCAAAAGTCAATCAACTCAACGAACTGATTTTGATGAGTTTCATGATCCAATTTTGGATCATAAACCACCATGATTGCTAGCCCGAGGATTGGGAGAATTAGTTCTATGATATATGAGACAGATGTTTGGGGTTTTTAGGATACATTCCTTTATCCTTATAGAACACATGTTATTTCTCTCACATTACTTGAACTGTATGAATTTTATCAAGACCATTGGCTGGATTTTCCTTTGAAATGCACCATGTCAGTATTCTTTAGAATGATTTTAAAACACAATCCACACCATGCACATAATTCTTCAGCTTTTTCATTGAACATGTAACAGCCATAGGTGGCAGACTAGCCGTTATGGTAAAAAAACCTTTCTTGACAAGGCATCATTTTCTTGCTGTTATATTTGGGTTCTAGCTTCACTTGGGGAGATGCTTTGAATCCCCTCAGTCTCAGCCTGAAGGGAATTTGATGTGTGTGGTGGAAAACTTAAATCTTATGTGAAGAGGCGCAAGCGAATTGGTTATGCTTTAGCCTTACTTCATCACTTGAACATCAAATGTTTAATGTACTCAAATGCCATAAGTGCTAGGAATTTTGTTCCTCTTTGGTAACAGCTTCTTTATATGGCTTTTATAACATCCATATTCTCAATAATTGCAAATTTGCTCAGAGGTAAAACATTTCTTGGGGCTTTTAGGATTCTTATATCTTTTCAGGGGAACTATATTATGGAGGTTAAACTATCTAATGCATTAATCTTGAATATAAGGAGGGTTCAAAGTTACATATTAGTTGATATGTGTGTTTATTGGAATATCTTCATTTAGATGGTTTATTAATTCTGAAATCTCTGACTGGAGTAATTTGCAGGTGCTTATCTCATGAATTCATCAATGCCAGGACTTCCTCCAATCCCTGGATCATTACTTCACAATTCCATTTCTGGTGTAACATCAAAATTACTTGATGAAACTCTCAGATATATTTCACCACCTTTGGCATCTTTCATAATTCAGTTACCAGTTGGCAATGGTAAGCTTGGAATAACCTTGAATCTCCTTCTGAGGAATATGCTGATACTTCACTTGTCATTAGTAAGGCATCATGTCTGTGGTTCAAAACAACTCATTTGATATGAGATAGATATCCTTTTTACATTATAATTTGCACATTACTATTATTCCATTTAAGCTTGTGTTTTCTTCAGATAATGACTTGATATCTTGATTTCTAATTGATTTGGGATCAAATCTAAGATGAGGCTGAAATTTTGCAAGGTATAATAATGCACAAATATAGGGAATGCTTAACTAAATTTTATCTTTATGAAGCAATATGATTACTGCTAATTGAATGCTTTTTCAGCCTTATTAGTTTCCTGTCATTTATTGATGACACAATAATGAAAGAATTTAGAATGAATTGTCATGAAAACTATCTTCTTCACAGTTGGTTTTTGTTATAGCCCAGACTAGGTCTAATCTTTACAGAGAATTAATCGACTGCATCTTTAAGCCCATGGATGATACTGTACAAATAAAGTATGAGATAGTATTATCACCACCTAGAAGACCTAAGAAGACTTAGAATCACTATGAAATCATTAATTTTAGAAAATTTCTTCAGGATATTTTCAATGTTTTTGGCCCTAAGCTCAAGTGAATCAGAATTAATAAACTATTAAATTATGTTTCATGATAATGTCATCTGAACTGTCAGCCACACTAGCAAGAGTTGGTATCTGAATATATACAGATATGATCAAGTGGGCATAATTCAGTGATAATCACTTGCACTGAAAACCAGTAAAATACTGCTATTGTAGTAAAGAGATTTACCTTTGATTATAGGCAGTGACATCAGTGAGGAACACAGACTAGGGAGACTGTTTAATTCCTTTTGACCTATGTTTGACTGCAAACATCAGTGATCTAATTTACATTCTGATCAAGTATGCTGGATTGAGTGTTGACTTAATTTGTTTTATCAATGTTGTTTGACTAGTGGCTTCAGTCCTCCATAAATAGTGGGCTGACTTTTATAGCTACTTTGGACTTGTTCCTTTACTGCAAAAAAGTGCTATTTTACTTTTCTAAGAATTAATTACAGCCAAAAGTCATTTGTGGAGAAGCTCTATGTAGTCCAAGGCTTTGTATAGATCATTTGACAATATAATGTAAGACTTAATACCCCTTACCTTGTGTACATACCTTTCTAGATGCCCTTAAGGGTTCAACAGATGTTTCCACAATAGATCTTAAAGGGTGGGTATCATCAGGTTAGGAGTGAAACTTTTCTACACTAGACCTTAGTTGTGGATGTCATCAGATTAGGATTATCTACCTTCACAAACAATCACAATTTATCTTTTGTACATGCAAATGCCCCATCAACATTCATGATGGCGATGAGCACCATATCCCCACTTCAATGAATTTATTGTTGTATTCCTAGAAAAAGATAATGAAAAGGAAAGAAAGCATCTTGATATCATACTAAAATGTGAGTTTTAAAGTATATGCCAATTTATCGATTGTGTCCTTTCGGAAATGAAATTGAGTATTTAGTACACATGAAACACATAGTATCCAACAATGGTATGCTAGCATGTCCTTAAAAGGTCAGTTTTGTTTCTGATTGGAGAATGCTAGCCAATAATTATGACATTAGGAAATAGGCTGTTTAGTGGTTGCTATATATACCTTTGTGAGTAACCTAGTCATAAGCATTACTAAGGGAAAATGAAAGATTTAATTCAATGGATAATGTTTACTTCACTGGGTGTATTTCAATGTACTACGGAAGTAAACTAGATTATGCATAAAACACAGAACAGAACAGCATATCCAAAAACATAAGATGCTTGAAACATGGAATGCTTTTATTCATTTCCAGTAAATATCAACATGTACAATCATAAAGATGTCACACTATCCAATCATGTCTTCCCGACTACAAAGACTGAGTACATATAACGCTCGGTGGTGGTTGAGCAACCAACCGTCGTGACGTTTCGTAACAACCCTTTATCACTAGTCGAGTCTTAATTACATGACATTTATTACTTTTAATTATTCCCACTATAACTATAGTTTTATTAGCATAAGTAACTAGCCGACTATGGCCAACTACAATAAAAACTAAAGACATTGACGGCTTACATCATCCCCCCCACAAAAGAAGTCCTCTTCTAGACAACATGACAACCCAAAAGGGAATGATACTGCATATGAATCTAATGAGGAGGAGGGGGAAGTGAGGACGTCCCTAGATGGACTAATGACGTCGGGGTGGTTGCCGAAGAGTGTTGCTCCCTCAATCGCCTCACTTCCTCCGAGCGCACGCAGAGCTGGCGATTGGCTAGAATCTCTAGTTCTCTGGCGGCTTTAACCATGCTCATGGCCTCCATCAACTGACTTCTGGCCTTGTCCGCCTCCATGCTCTTAGTCGCCAGCTGGTTCTCCAACTCCTTTACTTGTTCTTCCAACTCCCATACTTTCTCTTCCCACACCTGCTCCCTCTGTCGTGCCTCCTCCAAAGTGGTCACCTTGGCCTCCAAAGCCACTACCCGGGTTTCCTTGTCACTGGCTATCTGAGTCTGCTCTGCCAATTGAGTTTGAAGGTTCTTCATGGCTACTGCTGACTCATCTTTGATCTTCTACATCAGTCTATATGCTTCTACCTTCCATGCCACTACGAACTTAGTGGTCAACATCAAGTTATAGAAGACATCACAGAAGGCTAATTCGATGTGATACAGATTCTCCAAAACCCCGGCATCCCTTCCTGCCATCCTTGGTGGGGTACCACGCCAAGCTTTGCACATTGCTGGAGTCTTGCCTGCTGGCCATCCCTGACTGGTGAAGATACGAGCAAACTCTGACTCGCACCCCATGTGCACAAATTCACGGATGCACTGCACTTCCTGGCCCACTAGGGGAGAGCGGCCAACCTTGAGTGCTTTAGAGACCTGCCCTACTCGAATCATCAATCGCCCCATATGCTCAAGCTCCTCTACGTACCACTGCACAGTCCCGACGAGATCTGATGGATCTAGTTGTGACATCTCAACAACCATTTCGCCGGACCCCATTGAGTCATCCTCCTCACCGCCAGGTGTGAGCGGCGACTCCTTTGCGGTAGGGGTCTCCCTCAATGCCATCCTCTCATGCTCCTATATCTCGCCTCCCATCTCCATCTCACCTACAGCCACTGGCAGTTGCTCATGTATCTCATCTGTGAGCCTCGCAGTATCGCTTTGTTGGGTCTAAAGGAGTGGTTCCCCTTCGCTAGTATCGCTTTGTTGGCAGCTCTACCACCTCCAACATGAACCCCACAGATCCCAGCCAGTCATCTATTTGTGCTACTCCAGGTGCTCCTGGCAGTGTACCAGGGAAAACTGTTATTTCCAACATGCTGAACTGATCCTGCGTTGTAATGGTTCCCCAAGTCGTCATTGGTCGAGTCACTAAGGCTCCTAGTGGTGTATCCCCTACGACTGGCAGTGTAACCTTTGAAGCTATCGAACCTAAAACACAGCGTTGTAACCTCTGAAGCTGTCGAACCTAGCAAACCCTCTCCAACTACTGACCCTGGCAATGCTTCCCCTGAAATTGCCAAACTCAGTAGTGCCTCTCCTAAAATTGTCGAACCTAGCAGTGTCCCTGCCAACCCTGGCAGTGTGGCAGAAACTGAAACTGCCAACCCTAGCAGTGCATTTCCTAAAATTGTCAAACTTGGCGGTGTATTTCCTGCAACTGCAACTGCCAACCCTGGCCATGTACTTCCTCCAACTGCAACTGCCAACCCTGGTGGTGTACTTCCTCCAATTGCAACTACCAACCTTGGCAATGTGGCAGTTGGCGGTGCCAAGTCTGGCGATCGAGGTGGTGCGCCCAACTTGCCCTAGCGGTACGCCCAACGATCATCTTAGCGGTTGGCCCGACGGTACGTCTAGCGGTTGGCTTGGCAGTTTGTCTTTAGAACTTGCCGCCAACCGTACTATAAGTCTTCTTGGCTGTACTACAAACTTGCTTGGCCATGTGTTGTGAACTATTGGCTGTACAATACACTGGGACAGATGTCGTACTATCACTTTGCCGTACTATCACTTTTGTCATACTGTCACTTTGTCGTACTATGTGATTTTGTTGTACTATGTGATTTTTTCGTACTATGTGATTTTGTTGTACTATGTGATTTTGACGTACTATGTGATTTTTCCGTACTATGTGTTGATGCAGTACCGTTCTCAAGACTATTACTAGCTGCACTATGATTCTTCTTGGTCGTACTCTAAACTTGTGTGGTCATACGATGGTCTTTTCTAGTCATACGATGACTCTTGTGCATTGTCGTATGGTCTTCTTGAGTTCGTCTTGATTACCTTCACCCTTGTGTATGTCGCTCTGTGTGATTCTTGTGTTTTCTTGAGAGAGCTTCACTTGTTCCCTTATCCCTCTGCTAGGTCATACGGAATGCTCTCTGGTTCCTCTGCCAAGTCGTACGGCGTGCTCTCCTATTCCTCTGCCAGGTCATACAACTTGTTCTCCTATTCCTCTACCAAGTCGTATGGCTTGCTCTCCTATTCTTTTGCTAGGTCGTACGTGCTCTATTCTTTTGCTAGGTCGTACTTGCTCTCTTCCTTCTTCAGGTCTTTCTTCTTCAGGCCGTACGATGTACGGATTAGGCTTCACAATTCTCCGCCAAAGCTTAGTCCCTTCTGCCAATATTTTCCCTTCCTTCTAATGTCGCACAATCTTTGTGGCCAAACTTTTTATTTTAATCTTCCTTGCTTTAATTTTTCGTCAATCTCCTTTTTGGCTTGCCTTGGTCATACTCCTAACCTTCTCATATTCTTTATTTTTTCCCCTTGTATCTACTTGGTGACATTTGATTTTCCTTATTTTTATTTTAATTACCTTCGCCTCCTTGCCTTTTGTTATTTTAATATTTTCCATTCCATTTCCATTCATTTCCATTTTCTTTCCATTTCCTTCATTTTCAATTCCACCCCTTATCTATTTTCCTTCCACCATTCCTCTTCCATTTCCTCTACTGTCCATATCCATTCATTCCATCAGTCTTTTCTTCCACTCTTCCATACTCCATTCTTCCTCCTGTTGTCAGATTCAGTTGTCACTCTTCCTCTCTTTCCTGGATTTCTCCGATCTGTAGCATGTTACACTCTCGGTGGAACACCTCATAATCCTCCATTTGCCAATGGAATAGGCCATTCAACGAACTTGTCTCGTCTTCTGAGCAACTCTCGAGTTTAAGTACACCCTTATCATTCGGCTCCATTGCTTTCCTACCTCCATCCATGTCCAGCTCTCCCCTGTCGGATTCTGATTCAGAAGATGCCACTTCTTCTCTAACGGCCTAATTCTTCAAGTCGATGACGTACTTCCGCCTGTTGTTCTCGATCGAGAGTGTGTTCCTCTTCCAATTATGATTTGCCTTGGTGGCAATCAGCCATCCTCGTCCCAATAATGCATCATATGCCTTTTTCTCCAATGGGATTACGACGAAGTTTAACAAGAACTATTGCATTCTGATCAAAACTTTCTGCGCCATTAAAGTACCAAGAGATTTGATGCCATGTTGGTCTGCTCCTACCAAGTGGAATGTCAGGGGCCAAAGAGTTGGCTTTTCCAAACACTTCCATGTCTCCTCTGGCAGTACATTCACCCCAGAGCCTCTGTCGACGATGGTGTTGGAGAGTTTCCTCCCCAGGATTTACATCTATACAATAGTCGGCTTCCTCTCGACACTTATTGCGAGTAGCATTGGATCCGTGGCCTCTCCTGTCATTTCTATCATACTTTCGGTCAGACCCTTCTGAAGATTGTCTTCAATGACGTTCATGAGTGCTACTCTCAGTTGAGGCATCGTTTGTAGAAGGTCTATTACCTTAATTGGTACGGTTGTGTGAAGCACCTGCCGTATTATGTTCTTCTCGGACTTCGACTGCAATGATGTACTAGCCGCCTTAAAAGTTTTTCGTTCATTTTCCATTGCCTCTTCCACTTCTACCCTGGCTTCTCAAAGTCTCTCTTTCTCCGTACGAGGGTCTAGATAATTGGCCTTCTTTGTTTGTTCCCTTGTAATTGCCAGGACCTCTTCATTGGCTACCTCCAACATGTTGATGTCTTTTTGCTTTGGGCAGTCAGTGTCTGTAATGTCCCCATTTTAGCTATACGCCCTTCAGTGACTGATAGCCTATTTCCAGAAGCCCATAGGCTCGTCAGAGGTAAAATTAGGGTTTCCTATTTTATAAGGGTTATGATGCATTTCTGATGGCTTGTATGTTAGAGTTTCGGATGCATGTCTGGTGGAGTTTTCTGGGTTTTCAGAGAGCTTCGCAGTGGTATGTTTTGCAAAGGCATTGGGCAACTTTTTAGAATTTACTATTTTTAGTAAGTTATATTTCTGGCAATGCCATCTTGGGCAGTAGCATCAGCAGTCAGTTTCCATTTCGAGCAGTGCAGTTTGGAGCATATTTGGCTTTCAGCATTTTGAGGCTCATTTTGGGTAAAATGATTTATTCTAAGTCATTAATGTTATAATTTCTTATTGGCCCCCTTGGCCTAGTATTAATGACTTAAAGTTGTTTTAAAAGGTGGCCTTTGAAGGTGGACGCCTCATTGAGAGATTATTTAAATATTTCTAAAGTAAATATTTCTCCTCAAGTCTTGGACGCCTAGAAAGGTGAATTTAATGTTTTAAAAAGTTAAAATATTTCAAAAGTGAAATGGGTGTCTCTTTTGGAGGGAAAAAAAGATGGAAGCTGAAGAGCTAACAGTCACCTTCAATTCTATAAAAGCAGGCCATTGCTCATTCATTTCTCATCTTTGGAAAATTATAACAAAATGTTGCTAGATTGAATTCAGAACCCGGCTAAGGGGAAGCTTAGCAAATTGACTCCATTCTTCGGGCCTGAAACTATGGTTCCCTAGATGGTGGATTGAGAGTGTGCTTCATTCAGAAGTGAACATTGAGTTTCATTGTTGAAGAATTTGATGTATTTTTCAGTTTTTGAGCTTGCTGGTTCATTCATGGCTGAAGGTGATTTTCATATGCAGCTCTTTGAATGATTTTTATTTGCACATGGGTATTGGTTATTTCAGTTTGTATGCTTGGGGCATCCCTATTTGTGCAAGATCAGAATTTATAATAAAGTGGATGAATTTTAAAGAGAGGTCGACCCTCTCCTAGGGCCGTACCATTTCAAGAAGATAGCTTTGAAATTCATGTCTTCTTTTTGGGTGTTTGATTTGGCATTAGAATTTCATGTGAGCCGGTTGCCATGTTTCTTGTGATTAATTGCTTCTAATTTAAGGTGATATGGTGAAGTATTGTGGAGGTTATGAACATTTGGGTGTTGCATAGTTGCTGGTTGAAAAAATTACAGGCTGCTGGTTTATATCAGACTTAGCTCTTTTCTTGATATGCAATACTTCTTGGGCATCTATGTTGCTAATTCCATGTGCATTCCATTTGGAGAAGATAGAAGCATTTTTGAAGAAGATTTGAACAATTTAATGATGACTAGTTGCTGCTTCATCGAAGTTTGGTGAAGTGTGGTAAGAGATTTGAACATTCCTGTTATGTTGCATTTGCTGGTTATGAAAATTCAGTTTGCTGGTTCATTATATCAGATTGAACAAAGTTCAGATTTTGGCTTGTAATTCTATATTTGTGAAGATTAAAAGTTGGAAGAATCATCCTTAAAGTATCTGCATTGGTTATGTTATTGTAACACTTGTAAATTGCAGATTTATTTCATTGTAAGGCTGTGAATTAGTAGTACTAATCCAATCATTATTATTGCTGCATTTACTTGTGAATTTTAATGCAAACACTTTAACCCCTGGATGGTTTACCTCCAGTGTGGAGGAATTAACATTGTATCTTTCATATTTCACCCACTGAAAGTGGAGTATCCCCACTACATTAGTGGATGTCCGCTGCAGCGGATGAATAAGTTTGCTCTGTAATCTTTTCCCCCATTGAATAAGTGGAAGTGTGGAGTCTTTCCCCCCACTAAATAAGTGGAAGTGTGGAGATCTCTCATGGTTGGTTCACCGCGTATTCACATTCAATTGTAACTTGCTTTCTAGTTATTGTTTAGTTGTCTCCGCCATATGACAACCTCTCCTTTCTCGGGATTGAGTGTGCATTCTTGGCGTTGAGATCATTTAATTTGATTTTCATTTTGGAGCTAATGCTAATCAATTGGCGTAGTGTTGGTGTTGTTGTAAAACTTTCTTGAAAAAATTAAGGGGGCATATTTCAGTGTCTTCGTGATCGCCAGGACCACACCATTTGCACAGCTTTCCCCTAGCACCTTGACTGCTCTGGCAATCCCTAGAAAAGTGACCCCATTCGTTACACTTTCGACATTGGATCATGGGCCGTCCTTTGCTATCGTATTGTATCTTGCTTCTCGAACTTCTATTGCTTCGGTAACCTCCAGGAGATGCATTTGCTATTGTACTGGGGCTTCGGTGGTGTATTCGGCAGTGTTGACAGTTCCCCTTGTGTGAAGAACACTTGCGAACTCCGTGTTTTTAAGTTGTATGGGCACTTCTTGATGGAGTGTCCCATAACTTGGCAGATCTCACAAAACATTTTCTTCGGACAATTCGCCTTCGTGTGACCTTCTATTTTGCATTCAGTACACCACAGTTTGTTCACCTCCTTCGACCCTTCTTTGTCGGCTTTCAATTCTTTCATCATTCGCAACATGTCAGAACGGAGAGCTTGTACGGTTATTGATTCATCTTTGCTCCCCCACACTTTCGTCGTCATCTTTCTTTTTCCCTTTGGAAGATGTCTTTTTTTCACTCTCGATGTATATCACACGGTTATATGCTTCAGTATACGAGGATGGAGGTACCACCTTCATTTTCTTCTGGAGCAAGGGAAGTAGTCCTTCAATGAACCACCTCTTCTTTAGACCATCTACTGGTTGTGTCTCCAGTTTCCCCAACAAATCTTTCAGTTTCCGGTTATAGGTCTGCACACTCTCGTGCTTCTCTTGCTTGGTATTATAGATCTCCACTACAATCTCTCTATCATCACTCAGGAGTCTAAACTCATCTTGAAATGCTTGCTTCAATAATCTCCATGACACTCTGTGTACTTGATCCAATTCTGAGTACCAGTCAATGGCACTATCTCTGAGTGTTATTGGAAATGCTTTCAGCCAGTAATCTGGATCGTCCTGTGCATTTGCTATCCAAGTTATTTCACATGTTTTGCAATGTCGGACTAGATCTTCTGACCCATTCCCCATAAACTTCGGCAACTTCTGCCACTCGGCTGGAGTCACCATCCTTCCCCGTTGTCCTCCATGTGTATTGGACCCGACTAGACTAGTTTTCCCGCTACATTCTGGTGCGTCACTTGCACTCTCGGCCACATACGAGTCACTCCCACGTCTTTCGTCGGCGTCCTCGACACCTTGAGTCTCCTGGGGTTCCCTCCAGTACTCCCTTCGCCCTGGGGTACTGGGCTCAGATCTTCCACTCGTTAGCCATCGTCACCGTCCGATATGGACAACTCCCGAAGGCATCTGATGCTACTATCAAGTTCTTCACTTAATTCATTTCCATTTTCACATATATTATACCTTCCTACGTACGGAGTGCTAAAGGGTCCTCCGTCCCTCCCCTCAACCAAACTTTGATGTGTTCTACTGATGGATCTGTCTATTTCCATAAGATTCTCATGTGTTCTTTTAATACTCCGGTTTATTTCAATTAGATCTTCATTAAATTCTTTATCAACTTGCCTTAGTCTTCGTCGCCGGTTTTCTTGCTCTTGCAGCCTGAGTGATCGCCGAACCTTCTCCTCTTGAGTCTCGTGTCCGCTTGGTACTCAGTTCTTGTCTTTGTTAGGCCATATGGGCATTAAAAGATGTTCACGCGATCATTGTCGGTTACCGGGAGTACGTCTCCGGCTAGTGTCTCATTCTTCCTCTTCCCGTTTGGTTCTTTCTTTGTACCGCTGCAATATTTGTTGCCTTCAGCGTTCCTAATCCTCCTCCTCCCACAAGTCTTGGAGGATGATGAAATGGTGAGCCAGCAATCTTGGCAGACGATTGAGGAGGTGGTCAACCTCGTTGTTCACTTCCAATCTATCCAAGATAACTGCCTCAAGGATCTCTCGCTTGAGGGATTCTCTCTGTACGTGATCTCTTAGTGATATATTCCACAAATTTATCAAATCTTGTGTCAATTGGTTTTCCCTTTCTTCATTAGTTTCCACAGGCTCTTTCGCCGGTTGACCCATTACGCCACCATCATGCTAACAAGTAATTCCCTGGTCCACTTAGGCAACGGCGCCAAGTGTTTACTTCACTGGGTGTATTTCAACGTACTACCGAAGTAAACTAGATTATGCATAAAACACATAATAGAACAGCATATCCAAAAACATAAGATGCTTGAAACATGGAATGCTTTTATTCATTTCCAATAAATATCAACATGTACAATCATAAAGATGTCACACTATCCAATCATGTCTTCCCGACTACAAAGACTGAGTACATATAACGCTTAGCGGTGGTTGAGCAACCAACCATCGTGACGTTTCATAACAACCCTGTTGGCGTTTAAATTAGCACCTCTGGAGTGCTGATTGTAAACGTTCAGCTATTTCAAATGTTTTGCAACACTTCTTCGTTATTTAAAGAGAAGTCCCTCTCTGGTGGGAGCAATGCGTAAGGAAGGGAAATGTAAACTAAAGTTCCTATCTTTTTATGCTTCAGCGGCAGGACACAAGGGTGCACAAACACAATGCGCCGTAGCTAAGCTTTTTCTCTGGTTTCTGCAGATCTCAACTACGACTAATCTAGCTTCTATCTATCCAATACCTTCAAGGTAAACAGAGCATGAGGGTAAAGGAGCGGGAATGGGTTGGTTGGATCACCTGAATTCGCCGTCTCCTGAGAATATGACCAAGGCTCTGAACTCTCGGGTATACACCAAGATAAGGTTGGTACAAGCAAACACTCTATACGGTAAACTAGATCTGAGACCTGCCAAGGAGGAGGGACTCCTATCCGAGGTATGGTCTAGGAAATAGTTTACGAGAAACAACAAATTTACGATGCCTTGGCCAACGAGCTTGCTAAGGAGGAGGGACTCCTATCCGAAGTATAGCTTGGAAGTCAACACATTAAACAACAACAAACGATAACTTGTCAATAACAAATGTCCAAGGAGGAGGGACTCCTATCCAAGGAGGGAAATGAAACAACGAGCTATTAAACACAAGACGTGGACACAACTCAAAAAGATTGACCAAAATGCAAGCGCCTTCTGATATTCTCCTTCAAAGCTTCATCAACGAATTACAAAGGTTGGGAAAGCAAAGGCACGAAATCATGCACAATTACAATCAACCAACGAACTCTCATCCAAGAGTGAACAAATATCGCTTTCAAAGCTGTTGGCAACAATGGCGCAGCAATTTTGCATAGCAAGTAAAAGTTAAACAAACAATGAGCCCAAGGCTCTTATTTATAGAACTCAAAGGAGTGGGCAACCCCAAAATCTCCTTGAGTTAACAATGAGTTCTTGCCAATCAATTAGCAAGATTTATTCCTAAAACAAGCAGTTCAGGAAAACTACTTCAGATTAACGAAGTAAACAAAGAGTCAACTGGAAACTACTTCAGTTGTGAAAGCAAACTAAAGGTGAACTTTAATGTAAAGTATCCCTCCAAAATAGACATCCACATTTAGTGGAGATCTAAGATCCATAAATCATGGAAGCCAATCAGACATCCTTAATCAGTGGGATCTGACAATGCATGATTTAAGGAAAGTGGAGTTAAACTTGGAAAGAAGCATCAAGTTAACTCCAACTACATTTAATAACATCTTGAGTTGACTTGGAAAGAAGCATCAAGTCAAACTCAAGTCTCATAAATGCCACTTGGAGGGTGTATGGCGTCCTTCTTTGGTGCATTTATAGTTCGCCACTAATCAGCAGTGTCTCTATCCATTGATTGACTTCATCAGCTTCTGGGGAATTAATGCTCTGTAGGATGATGACGTGGCATCGTAGCATGATCTCACCCGTTGTGAGCTGATTTCCGAAGTCAATACACTGAGATGTTGCCTCTTCAAACTTGGTTGATAAAGCTGCTACCTTAGCCAGCTTGCAACCATCTGGATCATCAAGAAAGGTATGTGGATGACATCCCTGAACTGGTTCTGTACAGTGACCATCTCGATGTATTCTCCTCCCTCACGCTGATATTCCATGCAAGGGAAAGATATCACCAACATTCTTGCGAAGTTGATAATAGTGGCAACCACCCGTCTGTAATCAATCAACTCTATTGAATGAGCGTCATGGAAAAGCACCACTTGTATGCGCCAATTGTTCCTTCAAGCAAAAGAGATGTTGCTTGTTTCCTCGAGTATCTTGATTGAGTATACGCGATTGCAAATCTACAATTGTGCTTTCATCTTCAAGCCTCTTTTCTGCAATCCTTTGTTCTGATTGCTGGATCTTTGCACAAAGTCCATGTGCTCTATCCCGTAACTGGTATAGGTTTTCCAGTATACATCTACCCTTGAGAACAAACTCTTCCACTTGATCTCTCTAAGTGTTTGGTCAATGCGTTACCAATTGCCATGATTTTGTTCAAGCGGGAGATTCCAGTAGTCCCGCTTCGGGTAGGGCTGAGGACGCTTGCGCCATGTATCAAGCCGCTATGTATGACCTCGCCCGCTTTTCAGCCTTTAAGGCTTCTTTCTTTTTACTCATCCTTAGCCATTCTTTCTTGTGCGCTCACCGTGGCTATTCCAAGAAGGTCTGCCTCCACCTGTCGTGTAGTCTTCCCGAGGTTAAGTTGAGACAAAGTGTAGTCTCCTACTTGGACCTCGTGTATGCTTTTCTCTACTGGTGGAGCGGCAGTCTCTATGATGATCTCACACTCTGCATTCCTTTCTATGTGAACTTGATTCTTCAACCTTTTCGCCGACGTGTCTTGTGGGACGTGGTCGAATTCGGTAAAGTCAAGTTCATACGAGGGTTTTTCCCTCTTTCTTCCTAGGAAGCCTTCAAGCCAAATAGAATCTCGGCGAACTTCACTAGGAGGGACGTGAGGCCCTTGAATGCTAGATGTGTGAGACTGTGCTGGAGCAATGTCTCTCGGTGGCAAATCCAAGTCGATGAGGACTTGTGTCCGCCGGTGGATATCGCGGATATTGGTGTCGCCCATAATGTGCACCGCTTTTGCTGTCGCTTTCTACTATTGTTGTTTCCCGCCATTGGCCTGCAAATGCATCGGGTTCTTCAACAATTACTGCTGCTGGTTCCTCCGTGATAACTTCTGCTGAATCAGGGGTAGCAGTCTCTACTCTTTGTTCTGGGGCAGCAATACCCGTGATTATTTCAGGACTATGTGTGGCTTTCTCCACTGGTGTCCTCTGTGTTCTAGGCTTTGACATCCTCATCCCTCGGGGAGGATTGCACCATCGCTTCTGCCTAGGCTTCCTTTTTGAAGTGGAAGGTGGTGTAGACTGAACCTGTGGCGGCTCTGTTCTCTCTGGTATCACCTTCCTAGACTTCTTGCTGTCGAGATAGAGTTGGCTATTTCTAACCACTCTGCTCGTTCTTTCTTCTATAGATGTGTCTTCTTTGGCATACCAATCCACTCTCGGGAGCGGTTGGGAGTCAACTGAATCTGCGAAGAATGTGGGGAGAATGACTTCCCCTTCATCATCTGACAGGCCCTCAATGTCTGCTGACATGAAATCAGCAATTTGTGGGAGTCTGAATCTGCTGTAGTTCCTTCTTCGCACTTCATACTCGTCTTTACAATTAACCCAATAATCTTCCATAGAAGACTTATGTGACGAGTGTTGCTCGAGGTGTGCTGCATAGAGTCCTCTGGGATCATAGGATCTTCTATCAATGAGATACTTGAGGTTAAACCTCGCTGTTTCCTGACTCATCATCTTAGCATCTGCCGCGAATCCACATCTAGATAGTCCCATTTCAACGGGAAAGTTAACAGCTGTCTTCCTCTTCAAGCGCAAGTAGACATGAACCTCACACAACTGTCTCAGGAATTCCATGAAGACTACCCTATTTGAAGGGTATCTTGGTAGCATGGCGGGGTGGCCAATGTAGCCATACACGCGTATGTAGGAGAACGTAGGAAATTGGATGAACCAATCTGCCCAATCCGCCATTGCCTCTCTGGCTGTCTGTGAAATACGCACGTGCATCTCATGGTTAAGCTCATGTACTGTGTGCATAGTGAAGTGATCACTTGTTTTCTTGAAGTGTCTTTCCGCTTGAGTAAACTCAAGACGTGTGAAATGTTCGTGAACCTTCTGCACACCTAAGGTTCCTACATTGTTCAATAACCTGAATTCACCTTGGAAGGTGATCAAGTATACCAGGTAAGAGCACATGTGGAACCTATGAGCTTCCAGATACCCAGTGATTTGTCGGTGGAGTGTGTCACTAATCAAAGTGGCCCAGTCATAATATTCCCTCCTGCCAATGATTTTTGCAATGATATAGTACATCCATGGCTGGAATTGACGACCATCTTCTTCTCCAGTGATTCTATTGAGTAGAGTGATTAAAACTGCGTACTCATCTTTACATTCTCCTCGTCCCAACAACTTAGGCAAGCTTGCCTTTGTCACTTTTATCCATTTTTCAGCCATAACCTTTTGACATTTGTCCTTAGCTGTCTCAAATGCCTTCTCACATTCCATCACTGATATGACTTTGCTGTTAGGACATGATGGAATATCAAAACACCTTTCTATATCCTGAGGCTTTAGACTACAAACAATTCTTCCATCCGCTGCTCTGATTTCTCTGGTGGTAGGATTGTAATGCTTGATACAAGCAATTACAAGCTCTACGCTTTGTAGTGTGATGGGAATTGATGCGGCCTGCAGCAACCCGGATTCTTCAATATTCTGCAATGTGATTTGATTCATGCCTTCTAGCTGCTCCAAATCAACCACTGGATTTACTTGGTGTAAATTTGTGTCAACTGTTTTCAAGTAATCATGGAGTAAGACCGTCTTAGTCTCGTATTGTACCTGGGAGTACTGCATCTTGAAAAACTTAAAGATTGACTATAATCTTGACCTTGTTCAGATGATTTTCGGAAACCCTTGAAAATAGCGCCTCGCTGAGAAGTATTTTTCCGGAAAAAATCTGGCACATGGGTTTTGTTCGTGCTTCAATGCTGAACAAACACAGTTCCTCAGAATTTGGATTCTGAAACTTTTTCGGAAAAACCCCCAAAAATAGGGGCAGCAAGTTTGCTGATTTTGGAAAAATTTTGTTTCCTAGATGGGTTTCTAGAAAATAATGTCAATCTACCTACTTGATCTCGATCCGATGTAGCCCGCTGTTTTTCTATCAAAATGCAAGAAAACCTAAGACCAGAAGAGAGGAAATAGACAGAAGATGGATTGGAAGTTTTATCTGATTCCCTGAAAAATCTATCTCTGGGTCCAATCCTTAAAATAACAATCCTCTTCTGCTTCAGATCTGCAAGAAAAAATGAAGAACGGATGAAAACCTTGTTCAGATCTATCAATGGCGTCCTTGAGAGCTTGTGGCTGTTCTTGATCTTTTATCCTGTAATGAAATAATGAAATGGGACGCCTTCACCTTGAATATATATGTTTAAGCTTCAGATCCACAAGTTTGGGGACCTAACTCAAGCTCAAAAGGTGATTTTGGCTTGAGCTAAAGTTAAAAAGGTGATTTCCACCGATCGTGGAGCCTTTTAGCCAACTTTAACTCAAAAGCTCTTGACTTTAGTCAACAAATTGACCTTTGACTTCTTCTAGGCGTCCCTTTTGGTTTCTTGCAAGTTTTTAAATATTTTATCTCCTGAAAGCCCTCTGTTTGATCCTGAATCTAGCGTTGTTTGTTGATCCTGAGATGTTGCGAACACATTCACTGCAGAGCTGGATCCAAACTGAAAAGAACTGCCTGGGAGACATGATGATGAAAAGCTGAGTTTAGGGCTTCAAATGGATGGGCGCCTTTTCCAAGAAAAGGCGCCTTTGCTAATGCCTTGGTGAATTTTCAAACCTCGTTCTTCAGCCTTTTGAAATGACCTCTCGTGCTTTGATCTGGATTTCTCGTTGATCGGAGAGTCAGATGATTTCGCTTGATGTCTCATCAGGTACCCAGCTCTGTTCTGCCAAGAATGACTGACTTCAGAAAACCTGGATCTTATTTTAGGGTTCCTTTATTCAAGGGGGCCCCTCCTTGAAAAGGGCGCTTTTACCTTTTGGCTTGATCATCTTCGTCTGAAAAGTTGCCTACTTTGATCTAGATTATCCGTTGAATGCTCTGTCAGATGTTGGTGCTTGCAGTTGCGTTTCCGAGATTTACTTGGGCTGAGAAGGTTATCCTAGGAAGCCTTTTGTCATTTATCAGCATCTGGAGGTCAAGAAAGAAGGGCACCTTTCTTTTGGAAAGGCTCTTTTTTCTTAGAACTTCGCCGTTAACTGTGGTTTCCTGACATTTCCTCAACTGCCTCTTTTTGCTTTGTCAGCAGCTGCTTGTGATCTATTCATCGGATGATCTAGATGTTTGTTTCACTGTCGAGCCAGCAATCAAACGTCAAGAATGACTGCTTTGGATGATCTTACTGACTGCATTTGACCCTCAAAGATCATGGGCGCCCCTGCTTGAAAAAGGCTCTTTTCAGCATTTTGAGTTTTCTCCTTCGTAATGTTTCCAGAGTTGGTCAAATTTTGACCTTTTTCACTTTCGAGAATCTCCTTCATCAAATAAAGATCATTTTTGACCTTTTCCGCCATGGTTGCGTCGTTGAAGCTTTTGGCGTTTAACTTTCAGCACCTAGTACTGGCCAATCTACCATTAATGGCTACAGAGGTTCTAACTTTGTTCCTGAAAAATAGAAATAGACCCACC
>VDFB02355475.1:0-26717 GCA_007258455.2 Sequoia sempervirens | reverse complement strand
ATATATATATATATATATATATATATATTATTAGCAATTTATTTATTGCTATCAGCATTGCTAAGTAGTTGTGGGTTAATCTCTTTTTTCCGTTGGTTGTTGGTAACTAAAATCGTGCCACTATTTCAGCTAATAAGAAATTAAAAAGATATTAAAGGCACACTTCTTTTAACTTTCTAATATCCTTAATTGTGAGTCGGATTGAGGGCACGTTAAAAATTAGTATATTTTATTGGGATGCCAAGCTATTACCTTTATCACAATCCAATTCCTTAATGTAGGTAAATGGTTAATATTTTACTTTCTAAATATTCTTAAATTATACTAATTTGTAATACTTATTAATTTAAAAGAAAAATCAATGAGTAAATAAAATGGAGATTTAGTAATTCACGTGATAGATTAAAGATTTGGTAACTAACTCGTGAGTAAATAGAATGGGAATTTATAACTAACTTGTGAGGAAATAGAATAGAAATTATGTAAAAGAATTCAAATATAATAATTTGTAATACAAAATAGAAATTATGTAGAAGAATTCAAATATAATAATTTGTAATACCTATTTCTTAATTTTGTAGCCTCTAAATATATTTCATAGAGTTGATATATAATTTTAAATAATTAAATGAATAATAATTTAAAAGAAAAATAATAAATAGATATTTAGCAATTAACTTGTGAATTATAATTATCTTATATTGTTCATATTTATATTTTGAGGAGAAATGTTGTTGGGGCTATTATCAAAAAGTGTAATGGGGCTCTTGGTTAAAGTTAGTGTTTCAAGGATAGTAAATAATTTTGCTAAGGATTGGTTGGGAATTTTAAAAAAATAAAATAATAATAATATTATTATCTAAAGTATAGTAATATTAATATTCTGAAGTGAATTTAGGGAATTTATGGTAATATAATTTAAAATATTGAAGCCTAGGATATGACTAAAGAGGTGTTAAATTTACATTTAATTGTAATATTACTATTAAGAAACATTTTGATGTGAGTAAAATGATAGTATTAAAATAAAACGAAGTATTAATGACTATATTAGTGATGAAATTAGTAATACTATTTTGGTTAAATAAGGACAATGTTATTAGGGTTAAAATTGGGATAATGGTATTATGATGGCAACAAAGATAATAGTAAGATAATGTAAATATAATGATTGGAGAGTTCACTACTACTATTAGGTTTAATGTAAACTTGATAATAATGTTAAAACAAATTTTAATAATGACAATATTATTTAAATTAGAGGTTGTTTAGGAATATGTTGATTTGGTAGCAAATTGACAAACATAACCCTTCTTCCATTAAATCCCAATTGCCAAAGAGGCTATAGCATTATTGTTGGTATGACTAAATGAAAGCATAATTTCAATACTTTATTTTATTTTATTTATTTATTAATTTTTTTTTGAGTTAGCGTGATCGCTATAAAGGTTGTGGCATTTGTGTTTTGACTTAACACCAAATGGTGCATGACACTTAACTAAAGTAGTAATTACGTTAACTAATGTGTGTAAAAGAAAAAAAAAATTGTTAGGTTTTGTGGCGAAAAAATTATGGGCATGACACATTATACTCCTTGATATTCAATGAACTCACAAATCTGCTCTAGAATGTAATTTCCACTACGAATATTGCTCAGAAAATAGGACCGCAGTTGCATAGAGTTATTAGACAGTTCATTTCGTATTTAGCTGGTCAATTTGGTGCCATACAAATTTGATGTTAATTTCTTAGTTCACATGCATTGTAAATCAAACCTTTGATTAGTAGAATACCATAGCATTGTCCCTCAAATTTGTAATGCACTCTTGAATGTATGAGGAAGAGTATGAACTATTGTAACATAGATTTAAATGCTCAGAGTTAATGTAATCTAATCTGCTAATGCTATGACTGAAATGTTCAAACTTGTAGCTTATATCTGCATATATAACTGATGGCAAGGATCTGTAAGCCCATGCTAAGTCTGAATATTGTGATTCTTCAAATCTGATAATATTTTTTTTGTGTATTATCTGGGACAAATTTGTAGGTGGCTATATCCTTATTCTGTTGTGTTTCACTTCATTCTAAAACAACTATGTTAAATGAAAGCTCGGTTATGTGGCTTCGTGTATGGGTTTTGTGTATGGCTTGCAATGGCTGCCTCTAAAACCCTCAATCTTGTGACAGCTGGGTACCGTGGTCGCCAATAAACTCCATAATAGGAACATGGATTGCGTACCCATTCCTATATCCACAATTTTTGGTTACCACATTATTATATAATACAACTGTCTCCTTATTCATTTACTCGTGCAACCTAATTTGATTAGCATGCCCATCTTTGTACTGGTACAAAAACCCCTTCATGTCCTGATAACTATGTTGGGAACATTTAGTAAGTGGTCTGAAGGCACGCAAATGATCATAGATTAAAAGACCATCATGTTTTACAGTTTGGTTATTCCTCATTCATAGGCTAGCTATACCAAAAGGAAGTGAATAACTCAAGTATGTATTATCTTCACTAATATCGATCAAGTTTGTACAAGGAAAAAGAAAAAAAACTAGACTTAGAAATAAGTTAACCAATAGCCCAAATTTTAAAATATTTATCATAGATAGATTAAAATAAATCACAATATTTTAAAATATTTATCATAGATAGATTAAAAAATCAAAATGATAAATTATAATATTTTAAAATATTTATCATAGATAGATTAAAAAATAAAAATAAATAAAATTATATAAATTGAAGGATCAAATAAATAATCAAAGAGATATGATCAAAAAACAAATAAATATAAATTACTAAGAATTCAAAATATTTATTATAGATAAACTAAAAGATCAAATAAATAATTCAAAGATAAAAATAAATCAAAAAGATCAAATAAAAATGTTTACCATGATAAATTGAATGATCAAAGAAAAAAAAATCAAAAATCAAATAAATAATTCAAAGAGAGAGAGAGAGAGAAAGGGAGAGAGCATCAAACTTAGGGTTAGGGTTAGCATTAGGATTAGCGTTACATTTAGGTTTGTTGTCAAGTTTAGGTTTAATAGATATAGTTAGGGTTGGGGTAATAATTGGGGTTACTAGCATCAAACTTAGGTTTAGTGTTAGCATTAGGATTAGGTTTACATTTAGGTTTGTTGTCAAGTTTAGGGTTAATAGATATAGTTAGGGTTGATGTCAGAAATATTATTATAAATAACTTAAAAAATAAATCAAAAAAGATTTGATCAAAAGGAAAAATCAAACATAAATCACAAAGATATAAATATATATTTAAAAGATAATTCAAATATTAGAATAAACTAAAAGATGAATTAAATAAATAAATAAAAAGATTTTATCAGAAATATTTGATTAACATATCAAATAAACTAATCAAATCTTTAAACAAGTTAAAAGACCAAGTGTAAATGATAATTCAAATATTTGAATAAAGTAAAGATGAATTAAATAAAGAGATAAACATATTTGATCAGAAAGATAAATCAATCAAAAAGGAAAAATAGAGATTTGATCTCAAAGCTTTGATTAAAATATCAAATAAACTAATCAAAGATAAATAAAAAATATGACCCCATTTTCTTCAGTCATTTAAATAATGACAACAATAAATAAAAGAAGGATATGTTCACGCATCCCGTGAAGAAGGGAAGTATCTAAACTAAGAATGATTAATTTTGTTTTTTTGAAAGAAAGGGTAAAGAATTAGGTAGAATCAAATTTTCTTTAAAAGAAAGGAAATTTCCCATTCTATAGTAAATAAATTTAAAAGATGGAAGTAAATACTGTTACTAATTAATTATAGTATTCATCATTGATGTAATTATATATATATATATATATATAGGGGATGAATAAGTAGTTAGTTAAATAAATAAATACATTGTATATAGGAAAGAGATATTTTATTTTGAGTTTAACATTGTTAATATTAAGGAAATATTATTACAAAGAGAACTATTAAGATATTAACATTGTCATTGTAAAGAGAGGATTAATAATTGTTAGTTGTATTTTTCTTGCCCTTTTGTAAAATATGGATATTGCATATTCTCAACCCTCTTAACTATAATAGCTTTGTCGAATTTAAGCTAATTACCTTATTCAACTTTTTGGACTCATTGCTCAGTTAGTTTTCCCATACCCTATAAACTAATGTTTCATTCAAGTGTATTATTACCAATATAGTGATAGGCTTAGGAGTTGTGTTGTATAAGGGTGGCCCACTGCGAAAGTGTTAGGTTGCTAATGTATGTTGTGAAAAAAAATAAAAAAAATGTCGGGATTGTAAATGAATAGTTCTAGCAGTGTAAGAATGGTCACCTAAATCACACAGCTAGGAATAAGTTAATAAGCTAAATGGGAGTTTGGGATTGATAGCCAGTTCCAAATTGCGTTTATTATAAATATCAATTAAGAGGACTTCTATGTTGATTGATAGGCTCCAACTAAAAAATCATTCAAAAAACATTCAACTAACCTAAAATTGCCAACCTTTTTTTTTATATAGATAGAAGTACTTTTAGTAAGCTAAATTGACATTAAACTCAGTTTAGATTGAGGTAAATAAAAAAAATACTATTACTTTACGTTGGAACTGTGAATACTCAAGGGGTTTTACCCCATGTATAAAAATAAAATAAAATAAAATGTGAAATCTTGGTGTTAAGGAATACTATATTCCTGCAGTAGATAGGCGATGATATCTCATAGAAATTATTAGGAAAGTGTACATTTTTTTTTCTTTTACCTTCATTTATTTACTAGAAAAACCTAGAAGATTAAAAGTGTATTTTTTAAACTAATTAAATAAGCTTATTCGTTATCGGATGAAATTAAGTTTTTTTTTTTATCGAATGAAGTTAAAGTAATTTTTTCCTCTGTGGAATGTGGAAATCAGTTTGCATTATCAAATAACATAATAATAATCTCATAAATATTGTAAATATTATTATGGACAATTGAAAATTAATAGCACTTCTTATTATAAAATAATAGAAATGCTAGCTAAATGGTTGTTATAAAACAATGTGATTTATAGTTATAACATTATTTTGGAGAGTAATTTTATCTTGTATTATTAAAGTGACAATAAAATTACTATTGTAATAGGAGGAAATATTATTCTTAGTATGAAGAGGTTATTTTTTAGCGTAAATGTTACTATTATTATTCATGGGTTAGTTATTTGATGTTAGTAAGGTAAAATTGAGATTAACAATTGAAATTTATAAAAAGGGTTAATTTGCGAGAAAATGTTAGTATTATCATTATTGGGTTAGTTATTTAATATTATTCTTCTTATTTAGATAGAAGTGATTTTAGTAAGGTAAATTGATATTAAAAATTGAAATTTATAAAAAGGGTTAATTTGTGACCTTACACAGCTCCCGCCTGTACTAGACAAGCCTATTTACACATCATGCTCAAATGCAAAAACACTATGGGACCAGTTCACGACCGTTGTCACCTTAGACACAATGTTTCATCAACAGGGTGAGACTCCATAACAAAGACAATTCCGCCAACTATTGCAGAACATACGCAATGCAAAAGCATCACAAGAGGATTGGGAACTTTTAAAAACACGCATAGATAAGCATCTCACCTCTAGCAAAAAAGAAATGTTCGACAATTCAATGCACTTGTTTGCTACCAATGATTTAGTTAGACTTCACAATAGAAGAATGTTGCAATTGTTAAACCGTCTAATTGCAATAAGTGCTGCAACTACCACCAGGGCTGAAGCAGATAATGCAACTACTGATGAGCAGCTTGAAAAGCAAGTATTGCTTTGTAGAGGGCAGCGCATCATGCTGACAACCAACATATGGACACAAGCAGGCCTTGTAAATGGAGCTCTAGGTGAAGTTGTTGAGATAGTTTACAGCCTTGGTTCCAGACCACCAGATGTTCCACTTTATGTTGTGGCAAGGATCGATAATTATAGTGGGCCGGCATGGAATGCAAATGACCCCAAAAGTATACCGATAATACATGTATCATTGGGAAGTCGTAGGCAAATTCCGCTCACAATGGCATGGGCTATTACCATACACAAATCCCAAGGCCTAACGCTATCCAGAGCAACTATCAACATTGGAAAAATAGAACGACAAGGACTTACATTTACAGCTATATCCAGAGTGAAATCGTTGAACAACCTTCGTATTCAGCCAATGTTCTCCTTTGAGAGATTCTAAAAAATGCATAACCACCCATACACAACTATGAGAAAAGAAGAGGAAGCCCGATTACAACAACTATCTCTAAAAAGTCAAGGTGCACAACTCTTTTCCCTTTCTCCCTCATGTCACTCCTGCTTATTCTTATATCAGCAATTTCTCTTTTAGAAAGTAAATATAGATGTATATATAATAGTTTTATAATAAATTGAACATGGAGCAATCATTGTACATTTCAACAAATAATGTTCCCACCTAACCATTCCATTTCTTTTGCTTTGAAGGCCTTCAAGCTGAATGGCATATATCATAGCCCCTCACCATCAAACACCAACAATTGTACTGTCTTTAGTCCAAAAAAAGTTCTAATACAAAATTGTTCACCAGTATTTTGACTTCCCATAGCACACATTTTGTATATCATGAACTTCCAACAAATGTACTTGGTCTAGTTGAGCTATAATGTTTCGACACTTCACCAATTAAGATAATATATTGTATTGTTCATCCACTTGGCATCTTCTACTCTACCTAAAAAAACCAGATTGCACTTTCCCCATGCATTCTCCCCCCTCTCTGCCCTTCGAATACACTACCATAGTATACCCTCCTATCGGCGTAACCCTTGCGCCTTGCTAAGGTGCAAGCGCTAGTATAAATAGAACCTCCATTGAACTTTTAACTCTCACAAGTCTTCTTACTTCTGATTCCTTGAGGCTTTGCTTTTATTTGTTAATGGTTTGGTTCTATTAGTGGCAGCGTGCGAGAAATCTATGCAAGCAAGCAGTGAGGGAACCTCTGGATCCGTCATGCATATAAATAAACTTAATCCATTGGCCCTAGAATTCTATCTGGCAACATATCCAATTCTCTCCAGTTACCCCTTTTATGTTGCTTCCCAGTTGCCTTGGAACTCACCCACCATAACACCTGCTCTTCCACCTCATTCTATTCCTTGATTCATTCCAGCAACTCCATTGCATTCAACAGGTTCTTCTCCACAAGTGTACCAACGGAACGAAAGCACACTGGTAGCATTCAATTTGGATGCCACCGTTTCTAACAATGTTTTGCAAGAAATTTTCCAACAATATGGCAAGCAGATTTCTTTTTTCCGGTTTATTTTGGTTGACCAAACATACATATCAAATAGATGTACAGCCGATTACATTATTGTTTCTGACAGAATGTTTTTTTGTTTGTACTATAGGGGTAGTAAAACAAGTGGAGAACAGTACGAATGACCATCAGATCAAGTTCATAACATTTTTTTGAAGCGGGAGATGGAAATCGTGCCCTAGCAGCCTTGGAGGAGCAAAGAGCTGAAGGGAAGAGGCAGAGGAGAAAAACAAAGCATACATGAGATAGAAAAGAAAGGCAGAGATAAGCTGCAACAGTATATATATTTTTGATAGTTCAAAACTTTACAAGCTTCATTCTTTTTACAGACCATAAAATAAAGTTGTTGCTCCTCCTTTCATTTAGAAAATTTTATGTATATATATTATGTTGTTTGAAACAAACTGCTACAACAAAGCTATTGCACACATGAAGAGCTGTTTTCTACAGCCAAAACTATCCAACCCCTATTTTTAATACAAAGAAAAAGACTGACTTGAAACTACAGATGAGTCCAACAAAAAGAGGTAAAACCAACACATTTAATAGCAATTAATGCTACAGCATGGGGAAATCTTTAGAAATAATACTATGTCATATTTTCTAAAATTGTTGTGATGCACAGAGGTGGCATGTGGAAGAGCTCAAAATGTTTTTGATTGTAGAGAAAAAGATGTAATACGGAGTTGGCTTTAAAGCAGGTAATTGGGATTAATTCCAACACTCCCCCTTAATCACAATTTTTGCCCTCTATGATGTCCAATCGATCTCTTTGATAGACAAAAATTTCTCTCCCCAATGCCTTGGTGAAAATCTCAATACATTGATCTTCAGACTTGCAAAATTTCAAAAAGATTTCTCCATTGTTGATTAGTTCTCTAATGAAATGATATGTTGTGTCTATATGTTTGCTTCTCTTGTGGAAAATTGGATTTTTTGACAGTGCTATAATTGAGTTGTTGTCACAATAGATCTTTGTTGCCTTTTCTTGTTCTTGTTTCAACTCTTTCAATGCTCTTCTCATCCAAATTGCTTAACATGATACACTTATTACTGCTACATACTTTGCTTCAGCTGATAAAAAAGTAACAATTGGTTGTTTCTTTAAAGCCTATGAAACTACACCAGTAACAAAGTGAAAAACATAACCAGAAGTGCTCTTCCTATCATCTATACTCCCTGTACAATCAATGTCAATGTATCCTATCAACTTGAAATCACTTGTCTTTGAGTAGAGAATTTCATAGTTCTTTATTCCACTAACATATTTCAAAATCCTCTTTCCTGCTTGCCAATGACAAACTTTTGGAGACTCCATGAATCTTGAGATCAGACTAACGGAAAACATTATGTCTGGCCTTGTGGTTGTTAAGTACATAAGGCTGCCAACAAGTTTTTTTGTAGGTTGGATTTACATCTGCTCCTTTGTCATCTTTGTTCAATTTCAAACCTATGACAATAGGTGTTGGGGTTGTTTTGCAATTTATCATATTAAACCTTTTCAAAATGTCATTTGGATATTTTTTTTTGAGAGATGAATATACCATTTTTATTTTGATTCACATCAATGCCAAGAAAGTACTTCATTAAACCCAAATTAGTCATCTCAAATTCTTTCTTCATATCTGATTTGAACATGTCAATTGATAGATCACCCGTGAATACCAAGTCATCAACATATAAACAAACAATTATAATTCCACCTTACTCATTCATTTTGGTATACAATGTAGGCTCATTGTTGCACCTATTGAAGCCATTTTGCCAAAGGTAAGAATCAATTATACTATACCATGCCCTTGGAGCTTGTTTAAGTTCATAAAGTGCCTTCTTGAGTTTCTAAACCTTGTTTTCATGTTTCAAAATCTCATACCTAGGTGGTTGCTCCACATAGACCTCTTCTTCTAAAATGTCATTTAAGAAAGTTATTTTCACATCTATTTGATATACTGCACACTTGTTTTGAGCTGCTATGGCCAATATTGTTCTCACGGTGTAGTGAAGATTTTAAACTTGCAAATGGGCAGACAAATCTAACAAGTTTGTAACCAAATATTCAATGATCTCCAAGTCCTCAAAGCATCTAGATCTATAATCACACAAAGAAAGAGAGAAAATGTTGATTGTTAGGGAATAGGGTTTTCCTTGGTCAAACCCCTTTTAGTTAATTAAACCAAATGATGAAAATAGGATAATAAAACATGAACATGAAGTAATGCATTTTGAACCTTTCCATGATGATGGATCTTGAATTTCTGCAACAATGGATGAAGAATATTCCCTTGAATGCCTTAGAAATGATCTTGAATCCTATCTTGATGACCTTGTGAAGACTTGGAGTGCTTAACTCTTCAATGCTTGACTCGACAACTTGAATAAATGATGAAATAATGATTTGGAAGGTATTTTATATAGGAAATTAAGTCACATGACTGTTAATTTGATCCCCAAGGTTGGCATAGGAGAAATTTGAACTTAAAACCTAGTTTTTCCTATTCAAACCTCTAAAATAGCTCAAATGGGACTCATTCACCAAAATTTGTGAATGGGTCCCATAGGGGCTATTTTGCTTGCCAAAATTGTCAAGGAGTGGAGAAATTAAGCTTGGATGTTGATATTGTCAGGTTTTTTATCAAAATATCCCTTGTGATGCACAATATGGGGTCATAGGGGCCTATTAATGATGACCAAAATATTGTCAGGCTTTTTATCAAAATATACCTTGGGATGCACAATATGGGGTCATAAATATAAGAGGGCCCAAAATCTAATGTGAAATTGTAAATAAATATAGTTTACAACACTAAATTAAGGAAAAATTCAGTCTACTTAGCTAAAAAGGGCCCTAAATCCCATGTGAATGTGTAAAACACATTACAACACTAGATTAGGTCCACTTAGTTTACAAGCCTCCTAAATTTTATGTGAAAATGTAAATAAATACATTTCACAACACTAAATTAGGATAAATTTAGTTTAATTTAGTTTAAAATGGGCCCAAGACCTAATGTGGATGTGTAAAACACCTCATAACACTAGATCAAGGTGATATTAAGTCCAATTTATCATTAATTATTTCCATATCAAGTGTGAAAATGCATAGGGACACATTTTTTGATAGTATATTTAGCCCCCACTTTAGTGAGAGGATGAACTTGCTTCAAACTCACACTAAAGTAGACATTCAAGAGGGGTTCAATCATAGCAATGCAGATGGCCTAGGATAACAAAGATCGAGGGAGTAGACAAGCCCCTAGGATCTAAGATCCTATGTCAAACCAACATAAGCACAAAAGGACATGCACAAGGCGGATGATATGCAGCAGAACAAGATACATGATCACACAATGTTAATAACTAAAAGAAAGAATAATGGGTTGGAAAAGATGTGCTCACTCTGGGGCCACAAAAAATTAGGTCATCTATGGCCCGTGAGTTGTCCCAAAGAAGTGGTTTAGTGAGAAAGTTATGTCAGTGTGTCAGCTTCCCATTGTATAATGAGAAAGTCATGCCAATGTGTCAGCATTCCATCATATATCCATACCAAAGTTATCATCTTGATAATTTTGATAAGGGAGCACAATGAAAATACTTTTTTGAATGCTTTTGAATGTCATGTAAAAATTTTGTTAAAGGGTATTTCGCTTTGTTCACATAAGGTCTTCTTCTTAGGGAGCATTGTGCCTAATGTCTCCAAGAGAGGACAAGTCAAAAGTGTCAAATTGTTAAAAGAAGTGTTCTAGGTTCACTGTGGAACTATGTGAGTCATGAAGGTGTCTTGTTTTGTACGTTAAATATCAATTCTTGTGGATTAAAGGGTTTTCTACTAAGTGTATCTAGTTCATCCACCAGAAATTTTAGAGGTCTACATGAATATTTGATCATGCTATGAATAATTGTGTTATGACAGTATTTCTATGGGTTTTGTCAGTATTCTTGATTGAAGTATATATGTTTCTATAGCTGCAGATGTTTCTCTGTTAGTTCTTGTTGATGTTGGATGCTTCTAGATCATGCTCTATTTTTGTGGTATGTCCACATTGATTGGTGTGCTTGTGGTCAAATATTTTTTCTCTGTATGTTCCATTTTTCATGTTCCTGGCCGACATGATGATGGTAGTGTGTTGTGGATGTTTGAGGTGAAATTGATTGTAGTCTTTTTATACTGGATTTGTTAATTTGGGTCTCCATTATGTTGTGGCCGGCCTTGGTTGATTTGCATTGCAAATTTATTTGTAAATTTGGGCCGACATTGAAAATATGTTTTATATTTTGTGGCGGACTAAGTTGTTGATATAATCTCATGTTTTGGATATATAAGAGTGATTGTTTCTTCAGTGTAAAGTGTGGTGTGTATTCTCAAAGTGCTTGGTGTGCTCCTATGTGTGTATGTGTGAATATCATTTGTAGAGCAGAGTGTGAAGAAGATTGGGCAAAGTGTGAAGAAGTTTGAGTGAAGAGTGAAGAAGGTTTTTTTGTGCTTAACTCGAATTGTAATCAAGCTTGTGTAGAAGCTATTTTCTCAGTTCACAATTTGGATGGTTTTAATCCAAATATTTGGTCAATGAGTCATCTTTTGTAATTGAGTAGTGAGCTCTAGGCAGTGTGTTTGAATGCATGTGCATTCCCATTATTCATATACTTATTAACAGGGTATAATATTTTGGGCTAACCTCCACTGTGGTTTTTCCCCTAATAGTGTTTCCACATAAAAATCTTGGTGTTCTCTATGCTTCTATTGTGTTGATTATTCATGGTTTATTCATTCATCAGATCTAAGATTAAGCTAAGTAAAGATTGAAAAGTTATAAATATTCTGTGACAACTGATTCACCCCCCCTCTCAGTTGTTTGTCCTTGTTTTTCCAACAATTGGTATTAGAGCAGGTTCCTTTGAAGAATTTTAAAAGCTTGAGGTGATCCGAGATGGCATCATACAAGGAGGACATCCTAGATTTGATGGAATGAACTACTTATTCTGGAAAGCTAGGATGGAATGTCATTTGAAGTGTATTGGTGAACCTTTTTAGAAAATTACAGAGAATTGGTATGTTATTCGTCAGAATGGTCCTTCCACTATTGATGAGGTTAAAGAGGCCAAGAATAATGTCAAGGCTATGGAAGCTCTGTTGAGTGCTCTAATAGATTTTGAGATGAAAAATATGCTAGGTCTAAAGATAGCTTATGAGATGTGGACAAAGCTAGAAAATTTGTATGAAGGAGATGTACATGTGAAGATGGCTAAGCTACAAAGTTTGAAAGGAAAGTATGAAAATTTGAAGATGGGTGAAGATGAAAATATTTCTTCTTTCATGCAGAAAGTGAATGAACTAGTGATGGGCATTAGATGTGTTGATGGTATCCTAGAAGAGGAAGAAAGCATGGCTAAGGTGCTCAGATCATTGCCTCCCTCCTATAAAGCAAAGGCTTATGCTATCTAATAAACCATATCATTGACAAATGTGACAAGGGATACATTGATTGGAAAACTTGTTGCCTTTGAGTTGAGAAAATTTGGTGATTCTATTCCTAAGATTGAAACTACATTTAAGGCTACTGTATTTAGAAGAAATAAGAAAAGATATGATTCGAGAGAGAGTTCTAAAAGGGTATTCAAGTATGAGGAAGGAATGAAATAGCTTGAAAATGAAGAAAGAGAAGTAGAAGAGTTGGAAGCACTGATTGTGAAGAAAGAAGGTAGAGGACAAGGTAAGTATAAAGGAAAGGTACATCTCAAGTGTTTTTCTTGCAGTAAAATAGGTCATTTTGCATCAAGATGTCCTGAAAGAGTCCCTAGATCTAATCCTTACAATTCTAGATTCTAAAGGAAACATTACTTTGTTGAAGGAGTGACTGATGATGAATCTGATAAAGATAATGGAAATGAAGATGGTTGTCTTCATTGCTATCAAGGAAAATAGTCTCGTGGCTACTGAATATACCATAGTTGAGAAAGCTCTTGCAGTCTAAATTGAAGAAAAGGATGAGTGGGTCATTGACAGTGGATGTTCACATCATATGACTGGTGAAAACAAAAAAATTTCAAGTATAGAAGTATGACAGTGGGGTTGTGAGATTTGGAGATACTAATGCTTGTGTGATTCATGGCAGAGGATATATTTGTCTTGGTGGTAAGCATAACACTGATGATGCTCTTTATGTTGAAGGCTTGAAGAATATCCTATTGAGTGTTGGATAGATGGTGGATAATGGTTATGATCTTTAGTTCAAAGATGGAAGATGCAGGATATTTAGAAGTTTTGGAAATGTAATTGCTTTAGGTAAATAGACAAAAGGTAACATTTTTCGCTTGAATGTTGCTAGTGAAAGTTGTTTAATTTCTCAAGTAGATGAAAGTGGGTTATGGCATAGAAGGTTGTGTAATGTAAATTTTGATAAAATGTCAAAATAAGTTCCACTCAAGCAGTAATCTACCTAAGCTAGTGAATCCTGCTAGCACAATTTGCAAGTAGTTTCAGATGGGAAAACTGACTATAGTTTCCTTTCAGAGAAAACAACATAATTCAAATGGATTACTAGAGTTGATACATATTGAACTATGTGGTCCCTCCAAAGTTAGAAGTCTCCATGGTGAAAGGTACTTTATGTTGATTATTGATGATTACTCTAGAATGATATGGGTTGCTTTCTTAAGAGAAAAATGTGAAGCATTGGAAAAGTTCAAAAGTTTCAACTTGCTATTGTAGAGAATGAGACAAGTCTAGAAATTAAATTCTTAAGGTCAGATAGAGGTGGTGAGTTCACCTCTAGGGAATTTAATTCTTTTTGTGAAGAGCATGGAATCAGAAGACAGTTATCTGCTTTCCAAACCCCTCAACAGAATGGAGTTGCAGAGAGGAAGAATAGAACAATTTTGGATGCTGCTAGAACAATGATGATTGAAAGAAATGTGCCTCACATCTATTGGAGTGAAGTTGTAAGCACTGTTGTGTACACTTTGAACTAGGTAAATATAATTGGCAATTTTAGTAGGAATCCTTTTAAACTATGGTTTTGTTATAAGCCTATTGTTAAATACTTCAAGTCTTTAGAAGCAAATGTTACATCAAGAGAGATGATGATATAGGAAAGTTTGATGCAAGAAGCAATGAAGGAATCTTTCTAGGTTACTCTACTAGTAGCAAGGCCTATCGATGTTATAATAGAAGATTGAGAAAAATGGTTGAGAGTGCAAATGTCAGAGTTAATAAGGACTCCACTAAATCCTCTAGATATTATGGATATGATTTGGATGAAGATAGTACAAACAAAGGAAAGAGTGTTCATACATAGAATCAAATTCAAATTGTGCCATATGTTCCATATGTCCCATGTGTTCTAGTGAATTAAGGTAGTCAAGAAGCGGAGACAAGTGCAAGTGAAAAAGAAAGTATAGAAGAATCAGAAGTTCGAGAAAATCCTAAAACTCTGAGGTATGTAAAGCTAAATCATTTTAAAAATAACATTATAGGAGATAAGAACAAAGGTGTGCAAACTAGAAGAAAGATTATAGAAGAGTATTGCCTGATTTCCAAGATTGAACCTAAAGATGTCAAAGAAGCTTGCAATGATGAACACTGGATGGAAGCTATGAAGGAAAAATTAATGCAAATTGAAAAGAATAATACATGGATTCTTGTTGCTAGACCTAAAGATAAAAATGTGATTTGTACCAAATGGGTCTTTTGGAATAAGTTGAATGAACAAGGTGAAGTGGTTTGGAACAAAGAAAGACTGGTATGCAAAGGGTATTCACAAATGGAAGGTATTGACTTTGAAGAAACCTTTGACCCTGTTGCCAGGATTGAAGCTGTAAGGTTATTTCTTGATGATGTTGCATATAAGAACTATAAAGTCTATCAAATGGATGTGAAGTCTACTTTTCTAAATGGTGAGTTAGAAGAAGAAGTATACATTGAACAACCAAATGGATTTCAATTGACTGATAAGGAAAACATGGTCTGCCAATTGAAGAAATCACTATATGGACTCAAGCAAGCCCCCAAAGCCTGGTATGATAGACTAGATAAGTACTTGCTAAACCTTGGATTCAATAAATGTACTTTTGATAGCAGCTTTTACTTCAAATTGGATTAAGATAAAGAGTTTTTTATTAAGGTCTTTGTTGATGACATCATTTTTGGAGGAGATGATAATCTATGCATGGGTATGTGTAGGATCATGATGGTCCAAAAAGTGGCAATATTATGGGTATTTGTAGGGTATGTGGTTGATGACTTTTTTTTTACCCAAAATTGATGAAATGAAAAGAGTTTTTAGAGGAGATTCTCAGCTTTCCACCAATATAAATTATGCTTTAATTTGAATTTAATAAATAATTATTATTCATTTTCTATTAGAATTACGACTAAAGTCCTAATCTATAGGCTAATTGAAAAACATCTATAACTTTCAAACAGTGTCACATTTTTTGAATTTGAAACATGCGTCACATTCTATGCTTCACATACTATAGGATTTAAAAAATAAAAATTAAATTTCATGAAGTTTTGACCAACTTAAGGTGGTCACACATACGAGTTTTTATATTTTTTAATAGTTGTAATAAAAAATTCATAATTAATTATTTACTTGGAAAAAAATTACAAAAAAAATATGCATCACATCTGGACATAAGTCCTCTACTTATATATAAAATCTTATAAAAAAATATTATCATTTTATTATGGTTAGGGGCCAAACCACAATAGTGGTTTACAATTGAGATGAGGAAGGAAATTTCTTTCTTTTTTTTCCTTTTGCCATAGTCAACGGGTTCGGTCGAACTCAATGGTTCAGTTGAACCACATTATATGTTCGACCAAACCTCCAAACCCTAATAAAAATATATATATTTTAAGGGGTTCAGTTGAACCCATGTTCAACCAAACCCCTTAAAAAAAACAAAAAAAAAACATGAATGTCACTATCATTTTTTGCCTTTTATCGTTGCTTTCCCTGTGCTTGTGCGTGTGGTGAACCGAACGTGATCTGCAAACGGTGATGACTTCATCTCTCTGGAAAACGCAAACTCAACTTCATCTTTCCAAAGTTCATCAACCCAACTTGCATATCCAGCACCAGGTTTTTCAAATTCAAATTTCGTAGAGTTGAAAATGCATTTGTTTGTTAAATTTTGAAACCCTAAATGTGAAATTTTGCAAATTTGTTGAATGGAAACTACATTTGTTTGAAAGTTTCTAAATTCTTTTCAACATACACTATTTTGATGATACATTTCTACTCTGTCAAAAAATTAACATGCCATGTTTATGCTTCCACATTTTGCATTGTTTGAGGCATTATATCAAACAGTTCATTAACAAATTTATTTGAGGAATTTTATCAAATAGTTCATTAACAAATTTATTTGAGCAATTATATCAAACAGTTCATGGTATAAAGTTTAGGGTGCATACAATGGAAACTTGGATAAAATTCTTCATATTTTTCCTTTGAGTTTTATGACATTACTTCAAAAATAGTTGGTGAACTAAATGTGTGAATCGAAGAATAAATTTAGAGGAAAGAAACTAGATCAAGTTTGAATGAAATGTATAATAAAATAGTTGTATTAGGATTAGAAGGAATGAAGGTATTACTAAATTTTCTAGTATTAGGAAAATATAAAAATATGTCCACTTTACTATATATATATATTTAAAACTATTCTTCATATATCTATGTTAAAACTATTAAAAATTAAATTACATAAATCAATTTTAAATTTGTACAAAGAAATAAATGACTTTGACTAAGAGCGAATATTTAAAATATAGCTATCCTCTTTGCAAAAAATTCACGGATTTAGATAGATATTCACATTACAGAGGTTTCAAGGCATATCCACTATGAAAAACTATTATATAAATTTTGTTATAACTATATTAAAGTATACTTAATAAATTGAAAGGATAAAGAGTAAATCACTAAAAATGCATACATAAAATCATAGAAGTAAATTGATTAATATAAGGAGATTCCTTTGTTGATAATTTTTCCAAAGTATGGGAAGAGGTTAAGAAGGAAACCATCAAATAAATATAATATTTTATGAAGGCCTTTAAAAGAAAAAAAATACATTTCTCCCTGCTCTAAATTGAAATGGTATTCCTTCTAAGATGATAATAATTGAAAAAGAAGAAAATAATCATTATGAAGATCAAGTACCATTGATAAGTTTTAAGAGATCAAATAATAATTCAACAACAAAAGAAAAAAGAGAAAATAATTAATGCTAAAGAAACAACTACAACCAAGCTACTATGTTATAAATTCTCCTCTTATGTAGTCTTCATTTCCCTATAAATTGTGGCCTCCTTGTACAAATTAGCTATTGATCACCATATTAGTGAAACAAATTTAACATTTTGAAATGGTTAAACATTATTATTATTTTTATTTGTATAAGTCTAATTATTATGGGATCATTTCTCCTCTCCTACTCTTCCTAATAAGGTTCTATTTTACAAGCCTCATATAAATGTTAGGGTTCTAACTTCTAAAAATTGAATATAGTGTCAACTTAATCTCATTAGACAATGCTCCCCTAGTATTAATGGGGCCAACTTTTTATCTATCAAACTCAGCTATGTTTACATTGAATAAGAATTTGATACCTTTATCATGTTACTTGAACTAAGATATCTTGGCTCTAATTTTAGTCATTTTATCTAAAAATTATTGGTGACATATCCATTCATGTTTAGTTTTAATCATTTATTATTGCAATTAATTATTACAAGGAGATTTTTGAAGCTTGTATTCCATTCCCACCATTTTTATTCTAAATATTTGACATTTTTTTTCAACTTATAGTCTAAATTTTATCCTTAATGCTATACATTCTTTTCAATTAGAGTATCCTCTAGTAAAAATAGAAACATTAATAACTTGTGGTTATTAAAGAGTGTCTAGGGATACACACATCACTATTATTAATAAATTACAAGATTGTAAGAAATGTTTATGGAAGAAATAACTATCTAATAGAGAATATAATGTATTAGTACATATCTAACTATTAAATATTTTAAATAAATCCCCTTTAAAATCTATCTTATTGCCATTTAATGAGTCAACTAGGTTCAAAATTATTTTCATCTTATTCCCCCAAAATTCATCACCTTTACAACAAAACTTTATTTCATCTAATTTATCTTATTTATTCTCAAATCATATTAAAATCACCACCTTAAACTCTAAGAAATATTTGGTAACTTATTTATTTTATCTTCATTTAGAAAGGGGTGTGAAGGGGATTTAGAACCTTTTAAAGTTTCTTTCAAAATAACTAGGAAGATTTTATTCATTGCCTTTCTTGTTGATTTTAGGATTTTACAACAAAACTTTATTTCATCTAATTTATCTTATTTATTCTCAAATCATATTAAAATCACCACCTTAAACTCTAAGAAATATTTGGTAACTTATTTATTTTATCTTCATTTAGAAAGGGGTGTGAAGGGGATTTAGAACCTTTTAAAATTTCTTTCAAAATAACTAGGAAGATTTTATTCATTGCCTTTCTTGTTGCTTTTAGGATTAGTGTTATGAATTTTGTGCCTTCATTCTTAAAAATTCTTATATCAACGCTGTACAGAGAAGTGCACAAAGTCGAAAAACCGTACAATGTACTGGAAAATCTGGTGCAAATCTAATTAACTGAAACAAAGAACTCAAGGTAAAATGTGAAGACAAAACTAAAACAATCACCAATTTCAAGCGTGTTTTAGATTTAAATACCGATTTCCATTCTCCATTTTTTGTGTCATATATTGCTACAGTTTTCAGAGTTAGATTGCAAGTATAGCCACAAGATCAGTGATTAGAAAAACATCGAAGATTCAAGATTGGTAGCTTTCTCAAAAGTCATAAGATTTTTCTTGAAGTTTTCAGAGATTTGAATGATGAAAGATAGATCAATTATAGAAATTGATTTATTTAAGCAAATCTGACCAAAGATTGAAGATCAGCGGATGGTTGAGATGGTAGATTAGTCTAGTACATTACATTAACTATCGGTAGTGACATGAAGTGATACAATTAGAAATATAATTAAAGATTAAATAAATGATTTAATCTTCGGTTCAATCTGATAGAAAATAGAAAAGAATTATCTTTGCATGACAAAGATGAAGATTGATTAAAGCAACAAATGTTAGATACGCACAGAGTTTAATTAATTAAATAGAAATATTTAATTAATCTGCATGTCTATAATTGAGATTTAGAACTAGATGATTGAATGATGATTTGTGAAAAGATTACTGAGAACATGCAACCGGACATTAAAGCAAAGGTTAAGCTGGCGATTAAAATAGATATGTGAGTCGAGTCAAAGGGAAGTGAGATATTTAAAGATAAACTCACATAATTGATTATCTAAATCTTTGGATGAATGGTAAAATAGAATTCATGAATTATATAATTTTATTTAATTTGACAAGAAGGATAAGGTTAATTAGTAACATAATTAAATAAAAAACATTTATTTAATTAATTAGATAGAATAAAGAAAAGTGTGAATTAATTAAATAATTAAGATTATTTAATTAATAGAAGAAGTGAAGACTATAGAGAATAATAAATTGGCATTATTTAATCAATAGAAGAATTAATGTTAAGATGAATTAATTAAATAATTAAGATTATTTAATCATGACCATGAAGAATAGGAATTATGAAGAATATGGAAGTCGTAGGCCTAAACCAAATTTCGGTGTCTACATTTGCCCCTCTTTGATACAATGTCATTTCAGCGTTGTGTCAAAGAAAATCAATAAGAAATATGCCCCAATAATGCCCCGGTATAAAACAGTTGAAGGTATGCCCCCACGGGAAATTTGACAAATTGTCGAAAAAGTTTAGAAAAATTTGGAAATGATCCCAATTAGTCCATTGGATAGCCAAAAATGTAGTGGAGTCGATAGAATTAAGTTTGGGAACCTTAGGGATGGGTACGGGTTGATCGAAATTGAAAGTTAATGCAGCCAGTAGGAAAGAAATGCCACCTTAGCCCTAAGTATATATAGAAAATTGGGTAAAAACCAATTCATTTTCACCCACCTAGCCCTAGATTTGAGATTTTCTCTGCACCCACAGTGAGGATGTCGCCCATTCCAACCACTCACCATCGCGCATACAGGATCTGGACCTTCCAGAGACCAGTCGATGCAGACCCCCCGGTATGTACCTAAAACTTGGCTTTTGAAATTTTTCATTTGCGCATGTTTTGATGCATTTAATGTTAGTTTTAGTTATGCGTCATTTTAATAATTCACCACATTTGTGTGCGCGAACAATGCATCTGTCTGTGGAAAGCCACATTTGCAATTTCACATTAGCTATTTTGCATAGTTAGTCTACAGTTCAACGCATTTGTATATTTATGAAACACATGTGACATTTTGCATCACATTTGTATTTAGAATAGCCGCATGTGTTAATTTTGAAACGCATTTGAATAATTTGCAACGCAAGATTTATTTTTCAACCCATATGAATTTAGTGTAATGCATGTGATATAATTAGCCGCATTTGAAAAATAATGACGCATATGAATTTTATGCACTGCATATGTTAAAAAGAGACGCATGTGAAAAATAATGACACATGTGCAAAATAATGACACATTTGAATTTTATTTACAATAGATGATTGAGGCTAACATGAGGCATGTATAATGCCATTGTAGGTTGTGCTAGATACGATATATACATGGGAGTCGAGACCGATGACGTTCTGATTCAGAGATAGTCTGCGGCTAGCAAAGTGACGGATCCTATGGCACATAGGTCTACTGCACGTGACATACATGCCCCAGATTCGAGCGAATCAGGGATTATTGATAGCTTTGTGTGAGTGGTGGCACTCAAATACATCATCCTTCCACCTACCAACTGGAGAGGTGACCGTTACCTTAGAGGACATCTACAGGATCCACAGACTTCCCATTAGAGGCACACGGGTGACGTATGATACCTAGAGGGGTGCAGCCGAGATGTGCAGATACTACCCACATGTGGACATCAGGTAGTTAGGGTTTGACAACTATGAGACTAGGTGGTGGGTGTTGGCTCAGAGGTATAGGCAGCTAGACTGTCTATTGTGTACATTGATAGGCGGCATAGTACTTCCTAACCGCCGAGGTCATGGTTTTCCCGTGGGGTGGGGGGAGATGCTAGTAGGCATGCTAGAGCATCAAGTGGTATATGCTTGGGGTTCATGTGTGCTCAGGATGTTATATTTTCATTTCCATGATATTGCCTACCGAGAGGCACAGTCCATGAGTTGTGGTACCACACTCCTGATGGTATCAGCATGGGAACACATTGCCATTTTTCGGCCACCTGTAACAGTTGATCTTCCACATGGAGCTCCTTATACCTTTCGCTATGTGGGGGAAAACATTCAACACCACATAGGAGATAGGGGTTACTTCAGACATTCCATAGACACTATGGAGCAATTTACATGGAGACCATACTTAGGCTATGTCGAGTGGTCAGATGAGGATGAGCATTTGCCATTTTGCCGATAGACACAACTCTTAGTTGGGCAGACAGTGTCACATGTCCACATCATAGAGCGTTAGTTGCCAGATCGTGTCCTACGGTAGTTTGGAGAGGTGCAGGATGTGCCTAGAGGACGAGCAGAGTTTGCGTGATGCTCATGAGAGGTTTCTCTATGGGGTATAGAGATTCCAGTGGCCACAACAGAGGTAGACATTGATGCACTATAGGCATTTCCATGAGGATGGAGGGATGGTCTAGCTGATCTAGGGACAACAAAGGAGTATGATCAGTGGTGGGCAGTACATAGATTGATTCCACTGACGGATCCATAGTAGCCAGCACTGGTAGAGCAGTGAGGGACAGGTCCACGAGGCAGGAACGGTAGAGGTAGAGGTTGGGGAGGTAGAGGAGGTTGTGGTGATGGAAGAGATGATGGCCGAGGTGGATGGCATGGAGGTAGGAGAGGGAGACATGGTCGGAGGGGACGAGGGCCACCATTGTCACCAATCCATGAGGAGGGACGAGGAGAGGAGGATGTGGCCATGCCAGATATTAGGAGAGGAGGGGACGAGGTGGATATTGTGATAGGGAGAGAGGAGGTGCAGCCTACAGAGGCGGCTATTCCAGACATCGATGATAGAGGGAGGAAGGTGGAGTGCAGGAGGCTGAGAGAAGGCCGGGGATGATACGCTGGGTTGTTGGGTACCTACAGGAGATGATATTAAAGGGATGCAGTGATCATGAGAGGTGGGGATTAGATCCTAGAGGAGTTAGATGAGGAGGAGGATGGGAGAGTGAGGGACAGACAGGATGAGACAGGGGCAGTGGATTCAGATATAGATACATTGCATGCTCAGGTTGCATCCTTGGAGGAGCAGATGAGAGTTCTCATGTCTGAGAGGGATGTGTATTAGATGGAGAGGGACAGAGCAGTGATGGATAGGGATCAGGCCATAGCTTCGAGCGGAGGCGTGAGGTGCACTAGAGCAGGAGCGTATTACGCAGGACCATCGGCTTCACGAGGCTGAAAATTGAGCTAGGGGAGAGCCTGTCGGGATCTTTATAGAGAGGGTTACACGCTAGAAGAGATGGAGTGCCCAATTTCGAGGCACATAATGTAAGTCAGTTAGGACCCACACTAGGATGATTAGCATAGAGGGGGTGGAGCAACCACGTAGAGTAGGTCCATATGACATGTTAGAGTAAAGTAATTAATTAAATTCACTCTCCTCTTAAGATTTCACTTTATGCACACATATTAGTCATTTAATAATTAAATATTAATTATTAAATGCACTCACCTTAGGGTTGAGTTTTCCTTTCCATTTTGATCTCCTTTTATAAGGATTGATCTCTTGTATGTTCATATTGATGTTCTTTTTTCAGTCTGATAATACAATTCTTGCATATTGTCAAAGCAAAACCCTTGTTTTGTTTCCTACAAATTTCTTCCTTGTGACAAGTTTTTGCATGCAGGTTTCTTGGGCTTAATAGATTTGTTTTTCATCAAATCTTACATGGTATCAGAGCTGGATCTACTATAGCTTGTTCATGTTTGAAGAAAAAAGGGAGCAAGGGTTTAGCAAAAAAAATTTGGGATTCTTTAGCTAATTTGAGATGTTCTAGGTGTAGTTTTCAGATCTGGTATTCCTTGCCCAACGATACTTTTTGTTTCTTTTTTTAGGGTTTTTTACAAGTGCATGCATGTGAAGAGGCATTTTTTTAGGGTTTTTTACAAGCGCATGCATGTGAAAAGGAATTTTTTGGGGTGCCCTTCTCTGTGCTGTTCACAGTGGTGTCCTTCCTGGTATCGTTTACTAGACTTTCACCTTATTCCTCTGAACACCGTGAATGAGCCAATGTCTACATTGGCAGATCTGAAAAGGCAGAACTTCAAACCCCCATAGGCACCGTACTTTGACTTGAAATTTTTTTTACCGACAATTGCTATCCAAATTTGTAGTCTATTTCATCAGTAAATTATTTAGGTACACAGAGATTTTTCTCAATTATCTATTGCTTTCTATTGTTTTCTGGCTTTCATTTTATACTAGGGATTGGATTTTTGGATTGTGGGGGGGTGTTTTTTCTTGCTTTATGTCATTTACATTAGAAAACTAGAATCTATAAACACCAAAACAAAAAAACAAACCCCTTATGCATCTTTTGTCTAGTTCTGAAAGACCACTAAATAATAATAAAAAATTCAGAGTAGTTGAGGCACAGTTCACAAGATCTCACACCGCATTATTATCACACTTGGAAGTGTTGCATGATGACTCTTCTCTAGTCTTGAGGGTTATGGTCCTGTTTGGATGAGGTTCAGCCTTAGTTGACTCGTGCCTTTGAGGTTATGCAACACAAGAACAATATGGATCAGGCTATGGGATTGATGGCTTTACACATTTTCGACAGTCTCCTGTTTCATCTTGAGGGTTGTCTCACTCCTCGAGCCATTTGGACAAAGTTTGATGGAATTTTTGGTACTGTCAACGAGTTCAAATCTTTACAGCTTGAGGTAGGGTTAACTTCCTTGGTACCTGATTCATTTCCCTCTATTGAGGACTTTCTGATGAAGTTCAAATAGAAAAGATCTATCCTGCAAGGTTGTGGTAAGACTAAGACTGATACAGAGTGCATTTTTCTGATCCTCTCCAAGCTTTGGGGTCCATTTCAGATCTTCTCTTCGACCTTCTATTCCACCATGGATGCCTTGGGTGCTTGACATGTCATGCCTTCTTTTGAGGTCTTTTGTGATCGTCTGACTCATGAGCAAGCTAAGCTCAAGCAGTTGGATTCACTTTCAGGTTCATAGAACCAAGCATTGGTAGCCTAGTCCTCCAAAGAAAAATAGAAGTAGAAAATGAAGCCTAAGAAAGATTCAGGGGCTAGTGAGAATTCCTCCAAGCCACCACCTAAGTCTGATTCAAAACCAATTCTAAACAAGGAAAATCTTCGAAGTCTGGTGAGTCTTCCTCCAAGACTAAAAAGAAATCCGATGATCCTTACAGTTTTTTTGGCAAGGAAGGACATCCAGTTTCCAAGTGTTGGAAACGTTTAGAGGCTTTGGAGGAAGCCATGCAGCATAATATCAGTGCACCTCAGCCTCCTTCACAGCCCACAGGGAAAGGTCATGCTCTTTCTACACAAGCATTGTCCTCATAATCCACTTGGATTCTAGATTCTGGTGCCTCTCACCATATGACACACACAGAGGATCTGGTCATTGCTCTTGCCCCTACAGGCACTAGACATATTGCAGTTGGTGACTTAGCACAATTTTAGTTTAGGGTTAAGGTACTATTTCATTGGATGGTGGTTGTCTATAGGATGTGCTTCTGGTTCCTGACATTTCGACAAACCTTCTATCCATTTATTAGATTTGTCACTCTGGCTCTAGTAAGACAGTTGAGTTCTCACCACATGATTTGGTTATTCGAGACCTTCATGATCCTGACTTGGTTGTGGCTACTAGGAGTGTGGATTTTGCATCTTGTTTATATAGATTTGATGGCTTTGAGAGTTCAGACACTGTTGGTTCCTCTCTTATAGCACATGTAGATTCAGTGAGCAGGCTTTGGCATGAGCATTTTGGCCATGTCAATTACAGATATCTACAACAAATGAGTACTCAGGCACTTGTGATTGGGCTTCCACAAATTTCTTGTACTGATGGTGTATGTCGTGGATGTGTCCTTGGCAAACATCATCGTGATCCTTTTCCTAAGGGTCAAGCCACTCATGCTAGGGCAGCCCTAGAGTTGGTACATAGTGATCTTATGTCCTTTCTGACTCCTTCCTTTTTAGGGGCCCACTATGTGCTCACTTTTATTGATGACTTCTCCGGACGTACATGGGTGTACTTTCTTAAGTACAAGTCTGATGTCTTTGACTCATTCAAGATTTTTAAGACATTTCTGGAGAAGCAATCTGGACTTTCTATCAGGAGGATACGCACAGATAATGGGGGGGAGTATGATAATTAGGTTTTCAAATATTTTTCCACTAAGCATGGTTTACAACATCAGTTTACAGTTCCTTACACCCCTCAGCAGAATGGTGTTGATGAGAGAAAGAACAGAGCCTTACGAGAGATGAAAAATCATATGATATAGTCTCGAGCTATGAGTTCTTCATTTTGGGCTGAGGCAGTCAATTGTGCCAATTATATTCAAAATCTGATATCTCATAAGTCATTGCGACATATGACTCCTAAGGAGGCTTGGACCCATGTCAAGCCTGATGTTTCTACATTTTGAGTTTTTGGTAGTGAGGCTTGGGCATTTATTCCTGATGCTCAGTGGAAAGTCATGGAGAGGAAGAGTTGACCACTCATATTTGTTGGCTACTGTGAGGATGTTAAGGCATACAGGTTGTTTGATCCTAATTCCAGAGAAGTCTTGTTTTGGTGGGATGTCTAGTTTGATGAGCGTTATCCTCAGATGGATTCTCCATCACTAGCTTCTCCCTCATTTCCTACTCCTCCCTCTTCATCTCTTGAGGATTACTTATCTATTGAGGATGATGTAGATGATGATCCACCATCTCCACCACCACTAGTTGCTCTGTCTTTGCTTAGGTGGGCCTGTGTCACTGTTGATGTAGCTAGTTCTTTTGTAGGTGATCCTTCAGATACTCATCGTACTCATGCTCAAACATCTAGTTCTAGTATTTTGAGTCATGCCATTTCAGATGATCCTCAAAAAATTTTAGACACGACAGGTCACCTTGAGTGGGATAGGGCCATGGATGAGGAGTATTCTTCTTTGATGAAGAATCATACTTGGGATCTTTGTCCTCTTCCTAAGGGAAGGAAGTTGGTTCGGTGCAAGTGGGTGTACCATACCAAGTATGCTGCAGATGGTTCTATTGATAA
>VDFB02355473.1:0-46037 GCA_007258455.2 Sequoia sempervirens | reverse complement strand
TATCAAGCCCACCATGTCCTACCGAAGACTAATCCTTTGGTAGGACCTATGGCGACTCTCATCTATGTCATTGTGACTTTCTTTTGTCAGTGAGATGTCCCATAGACATCTCACATCTCGGCGAAGACCTCTACACACTCACTCTTTGGTCGCCGAGACCTACCGGTTCTCTCACTGATGACCATCAATGGAAACCCCCCTTTGCACTGGTTGGTGAGACTTTTTTTCTTCACTGAGACTTCTTGGCAGGGAGATAACCTTATGGTGATATAAGAACCCCTTGACGACGGTTGGTGAGACCTATTTAATTCTCTCACAGAAGACCCCCTATCGGGGAGAGAATGAGCCTTTGGTAAGACCACATGCTGAATTCTATTTGTTTGGCCGAAGTGTTGGTTGGTGGTGCGATAGTCGGTGAGACCCAGAGACCTCGCCATGACCCCTTTCCGAAGCAAACCCCCCTTGCCGATAGGAATTTCCATGTCGCTGAAAGGATGACCCTTGTCTTGCCGATGGAGCCTACATGCAATTTCTTTTTTTCTTTTTTTCGCTGTGACTATCCCTAGATCTTGCCAAAAGGCAACATAGATAAACATTGACAGAAAGCGCTAGTAGTTGGCCAGACATGAGCAAGTTCTTGTCGATTTTCATCTGCAAGGAGAAATATGACCAACCGTCTTGAGGAAAGCCCTCCATATGGATTCACTTGAGAAATATCATCATGTGTGGCCTCTTCTTGCAAAATAGATGCTTCCATTACTCATCAGAAGGATATAAGATACATTTTCATAAGGTATACTTGGGCTTGTAATTACTTCATTGAATACTTAACAAGAAAGGAACCAAAATGAGCCGAAACAGAGCCAAAGTTTAAACAAAACCAGAAGAGAAACTAAAGCAGAAGATAGAAGCAACCCAAGAGCAAGGAAAATAAAAAATAACAAAGGAACCAAAAGAATAGTGGGACCCACTTTGATCTAGATCAAAGTGGGGTGGTTATGCAAGGCATAACAAATGGTGACTCGGCTGGGAAAATGGTTTAACCATTTTCATGAATCTGAAGGATTCAGCTACCCAGAACTCTGGTTCATGAACACCACAACTCCAGTTAGGTCAGTTAAAACAAGCAAGGTAGAGCTAAAATATCAAATGTAAGTCAGACAATGGCTACCCCTAAATCTATGTGTGTGCTTGATAGTGCATCACTCCTTTCATAAAGTTCTTCATCTTTTGAATAACAATGTGTAAATTTTGGTCTACATGAGTTGATTTCCTTCATGCAATGATATCCTGGGCATTGCTCCGCTGCCAGTCAGGCATCCATAGCCCCGACGGAGATACCTCTAGTTCTCTCACAACATTGCTCTACTGTCAGATAGGCGTCCATAGCCCCGGTAGAGATATTGGAATCACCCATTCATATTGAATCCTCTTTTCTTTTGATAATTATTTTTTATTATTTTGGAGTTTCAGATATTTCATTTAATTCTCTTTTCTTTTCAATATGTCAGATGTTCAACCTCTGATGTGGGTTGAAAACTACAATGGACCTCATAACAGCACTTGGAAGCCAGATTTTTCACTCAAATTTTACAACACTATCATCCTGGGACAAATATACTACTAGGAAGGGAGATGATTTTAATAATTTGTGACAAATTCAAGGGAGCCAATGAATGTTACTTACTTGGTACCTTGTTCCCAAAACTTTCCACAACCTTTATTGCCCATAAACATGAAACAATGAATTGAGGACAAAATCATCCAACAAGTAAACTTGAAAATACCTAAACCACTTCTCTCCTAATAACCATAGCATGCTTGAGATAACAACCAACCACTTTGAGGTGTAACAGAAAACATAGATCCCCAAATAACAGAACAAACAGAAAACAGAAAGGAAAGAAAATGAACAAAAGGGAGATGTTTACAAGGAGAGAGAAAATTACTTACACAAAGAGCAGCAAGCTATTCACATAGAGGAAAAAGTCATTTACAAAATGAAGTACAAAAGCCATGAATATAAATGAAAATTATTTACAAACAGGAAACAAATAAACATTTACATAAAGAACAACAAAACTTATATAGAGAACAGAAATCCACAAGCCTCATGACTTGAGATAGTGCTTGAGGAACTTCCCATTAACAGGCAATGGAACCCGTTCACTAGTTAAACTACTCAGTCTGAAAGCATTTTCCCCTAGGATCTCAGCAATTTTATAAGGGCCCAGCCAGAGTTTGTCAAATTTTTGGTGGTTGCCCTTCTTTTCATTGGCCTTATCCCATAACAACACTAGGTTTGATATTCTAAAAACTTTTATTTTGGCTCTTTTATCAAACCAACACTTGACAACAACCTGATGGTTGAAAAATTGTTGCAAAGTAGCATCTCTTTGTTCTTAAAATTTTAACAGAGCAACTAATCTGACTTCTATCTTATTGTCACTAGAGTAAAATTTCTGCATGAACTCCAAGATAGGAAAGACAGGCCCTTGGCCATATACCAGCTTGAATGGTGAGGTGTTTAAGGCAACCTTAATCCTAGTCCTATCTGCCCATAATGCGAATCTCAACTAGGTATGCCAGTCCCTAGGGTTGTGTTCTAACAGTTTCTTAATCACCCCTAAAATATTCTTATTGGTAGACTCTGCAACTCCATTGCCTTGCGGATAATAGTTTGAGGAATACTTCAAGACAATCTTGTGTTCATAGGCCCAAGAAATAAACTCAGCAAAAGAAAAAGCGGAACCATTGTCACATACCAGAGCGAAGGGTACCCCAAACCTCGTAGTGATGCATTCGGTGAGGAACTTGATCACTACCTCGGTTGTGTTGTTTTTGCAAGGTATGGCCTCTGTCCACCTCGTACAGTAAGCAGTAGTAGTCAAGATAAACTTATGTCCTATGGAGGAATTCAAGTTAATCACTCCAATGAAATCTAGTGCCCACTGGGAAAATGGCCTTACCTCATAGATAGGTTGTAGTGGCATAGCTGAATGGCGTTCACTTGGAGTAGAAACCTGGTAGGTGTGACATGTCCTCACATGATGGTGTGCATCCTTGAATACATAGGGCCAATAATAACCAGACCTAAGGATCTGATGTGCCAAAAAATCTGCGGAACCATGACCTGTGCCATGTTTCCCATGAAATTCAGAGATCACTTGCTTGGCCTCTTGATGATCAAGGCATCTTAAGTATAATCCTTCAAAATTCCTCCTATATAGCAACCCTCCCTTGAACATATAATGAGAAATATGTAGTCTCAGGGCTCTCCTTTGAGTAGAATTCATTCCCTCTGGACAATGATTATTGAGCATTAGATGGACCACATCAACATACCAGGGATCGTTGGAGAAGGATTGGGTCGTATATTGCTTGCAAAAAATGTTGTTACTAGCATCCGCCATGGACTGAGATAGACCCATGCCCCTGACTAATCTTAGAGGGCATATCTCTAGATCGAACTCCTGTAAGATAGCCATCCACTTTCCCCTTCTTTCTCCTAGCTCACTCTGCATCAGTAGGGATTTGGCAGCAGCATCCGGAACTACAACGATGACTTGACTTCGGAGAATGTAATGTCAAAATTTATTAATAGCCTGAAACAAAGAAAAAGCTTGCTTCTCTAGGAGTGGGTATCTAACTTTTGCATTCTTGAAGGGAGAACTCATGAAAGTGATTGGCATTTCACCTGACTCTTGTCCTTGTTGAGTTAATACGGTTGCACATGAGTGCTCAGAGGCGAAAGAATAGATGTAGAATGGCTTGGTATAATTAGGACTGGTAAGAACCGGCACCTCTGAGATGGATCACTTGATTTGCGCGAATGTGGCCTTTTCCTCCTCAGTCCACTCTATTTTGGCATCCTTCTTCATCATTTCATTTAGGGGTTTCACGATTTCAGCAAAGCCCATGATGAACTTCCTCATGAAGTTGATTTTCCCAAAGAAAGACTTCATTTCTTCCTTGCTTCTTGGACAGGTGATCTTTAGAATGGACTCGACTCAGTCTGGATCGATTGATATTCCCCTTTCTAAAATTATATGTCCCAAGAGCCTTCCTTTAGAGAATCCAAACACGCACTTGTTGGGATTCAAGGAGACACCATATTGAATACACCTCTGGAGAACCTTGGCCAAGTCGGCAGCATGATTAAGTCGATCCTTGGAGAACACTGTCAGGTCATCTATGTAAACAATAATAAATTTTCCAATTAGATCTTTGAAAGCTATGTACATGGCGCACTGGAAAGTTGCTCCAGTGTTTATTAGACCAAATGGCATTCTTCTATATGTGAATGTTCCCCACTTGGTAGTGAAAGTCGTCTTCATCCTGTCCTCAAATTCAACCATCACTTGATTATACGCAGAGTAACCATCCAAGAATGACATCATCTATGCTCCATTGACAGTCTGTAATACCTCTTCCAAGGATGGGAGCAGGTAATTGTCCTTCTCTGAAGCCCTGTTTAGGTTTCTAAAATCGACGCATAGTCTAATCTCCCCATTCTTCTTGCGGATTGGGACTAGGTTAGCCAACCACATTGAATGATGCACAGGGAAGCTTATCCTTACAGACAACAATTTTTGAACTTCTTTATAAATTAACAGCTCAATCAATGCATTGATAGGGCACTGCTTCTGTCGGAAGGGTTTAGCCTCAGGCTTCAAGGGGATAGTGTGGGTCATAACAAAAGAATCAAAGGTCTGGAGGTCTTCATACCCCCATGCGATCACAACAATATCCCTTTTAAGTTCCCTTACTATGTCTTTTCTAATAGTTTCGGGGCAGGCCTTCCCTATGCAGACATTCGTTTCAGGACCCGAGTCAGCTAGGTTAATCATGTCATATTCGCCTCCTTTTCCTTCAGTTGATGCCCTCTCTCGATCCTTGGAGTTTGAGTCAAAAATCCTTTCTAGATCAACCATTCCCTTGGGAATGTTATTAGTTTTCAGATTAAGGACTCCTTCTGTATCACATTCCTCAGGATTCCAATCTCCCTGGTCCCTGTTGGATTCATCTATAATTTGTCCTTCAAAAACATCTGAACTTTCCAGAAAAGCAAGGATATGTTGATCATCATCAAAGACTTGAAATTTTTTTACATTATCAGGAACAGTTGGGGTGGACATCAGTTCTACTAAGAACCTTTTAAATTTGGAGCCTTGCATAGGTTCCAAGGTGCTTGCAGCAATAGCCAATGAATCAGCCACCTGATTGTGTTCTCTAGGGATTAAGCTGATCCCAAAGGCATCAAAGTCTTCGATTAGATTCCATACCCTATTTCTATATGCTGCCAACCTTTTATTGTGACAGGTGTATTGGCTACGCACTTGCTTGAAAACCTCTGAATCTCCTTGGACCACCAAGGCAGTGACCGTTTTCTTATGTGTAAACATTAATCCTTGAGCCAAAGCTTCATATTTAGCCACATTATTAGTGCACCTGAATTGCAGCCTGTAAGAAGCAAATAAAACCTTCCCTTTTAGGCTGGTTAGTACAATTCCAACACCACAATCGGTCTTGGACTTGGATCCGTCAAAGGTAAGGGTCCACAACTGATCAGAAGCAGGGGGTAATGCTTTTGAAGTTTTCACAGGTATTTGAATAGGATCAACCAAAGGTGGGATTTCCTAATCCTTGGGACCAGTCACGGGGGAAGAATTCTCTAAGGATTCTCTAGGTACACTTTGCAATTCTAGCTCAGTTGCATCATCTGACCTCTAGTTATTTGCCCAACAGTCATTTGTCCCTTTTGTTGATTCCTTAATTTTTGTTTCATTTATGAGTGTAGGGGTATCAAACAAACCTTGGGGCTGCTCTTTATCAACATGTTGATTGAGTATATCTCATGTGGGATCTATTTGAGAAAGAACTCCTATTGAAGGCACCCTATCCCTGGTTAGCATTGTTGCTTCTTGGACTTCGAATAGAAAGTGGTCTGCAGTTGTCTCAAAATCCCTCGGGCTATTCTTTTCAGCTTGAGGGATACAACCTAAGGTGTCCATACAGAGTTGACACGTCAATTCAGAGTGTTTTTGATAGTGTACCCTACACCAATTTGGGAGTAAAAGACTTAATAGATCGGTGTCTTCTCCTAAGACCAGTTGGTCTTGTTGCAGCTTTCTAATCAGGTCCTATTGATTTTCATTAATCGTTGGGTCAGGGAACTTTAGTTTTGGCATGTCCTTGGCATTGAGAACCGAGAAGGTTAGAATTTCTTCTTGTTTATAAACCCCTATTTTAGTCTCAAAGTAAGCTACCTCATTGGGACAATCATACTTAGTGATGATATGCTTGAGGTGAGGCTCACTTTCAATCCTAATCTAATTAGGAATCCCTTTCCATGATAGCCACATATGTGAAAAGTCCAGGGAGAGATATCCCCCTAAATTTTTCATCAGATCTCAGCTTAGTAGCATACCATAGGTCTCAGGGATATAAGCTACCTGAATGTCAATGATAGTTAGGATCCTAGGATCAAACCCAACTTGGACATGTATGTTCTTTAACTCCCCCACTACATTGACCTCTATTTTGTCCAGCTGAATGACTTTCTTATTGGTTTGAATGGGGTTCAATCCTAACCTCTTGCATATGGAGAATGGAATGACATTTCCTGAAGCCCCCGAGTCCAATAAACAGTTGTGTAGGTTCTTGCCAGCAATTCTTAAGCTTAAAAGGAAAGGCAGAGTACCTACCTTGCTTCTATATGAGGTTGCATTCATGTCTATAGGGGATGTAACCTTACTCTTTCCTTTTGCCTTATCCGCTTGTTCTAGAGCTTTCAACACTATCTCCCTTTGAGCAGGGCACCACTTCAAAATGTCAAAATATGACAAAGAATTTTTTTGTTTCTGCATCTCAGAAACAATGTCAAATTTTGCGTTAAAACTTGGATTTCTTTTGAAAATAGCAAAGGGATTACCCTTGTTATAGAGGTCAGACGGCCCCTTTGGTGGAGAAGGATTGTTATCAGCACTTTGATTTGGGGGCACCATGTGATTAGGGGGTGTTGATGTAGTGAATGGATCCTTACTTTGATTTCTCATGAAGTGTCCTCCTTTTGACTGAAAGGCTTGGGCATCGTATGAATCTCCCTCAGGTTCATTTTCTTCTTGTCTTGGGAATGAGGGATTTTCTTCAAAGATATCATATGTCATTGCAATATCTACTGAGCCGCCTCCCTTATGAGGGTTCCCTTGGAATGTTTGGGCATCTTCATGTGCCATCTTGACCATCTTCTCCAGTTCAAGGCAGTTCACCTTAGCATGGGTTGTAGTCTCATGTAGCCTGCACCAATTGGTCATAAAGTTGAGGTCAGCCACATTTGCAGTACGTGACCTCTCCTGATTTGCTTGATAGTCATGAAAAACTCCCCCATTATTGGGCCCTGTGTTCCATTGCCTATTGTTGTTTGGCCTTTGATTATACCCTCTATTCTGATTTTGATAATCTCTCTGGTTGTATTTGTTGTTATTCTGATAAGTACCTTGGTTGCTGCTATTTTGATTGGGGTAGTTCCTTTGGTTTTGGGAAGGGTTCAACTGAAGTTGAGCCATGTCATTTGTAACTTGGGACAACATTTTCTTCAATGTTTCTACCTCATTTGTAAGCTGGACTGTCTTCTCACTCTCCACATTCTTAGTAGTAGGTGGCTGACCACCATGACTTGGTGTTCCCACTTCATTATGATAACCCTGGGAACTTTGAGGAAGGTATGATTGCTAAAAGGGATCAGAAGTTCCAGTAGCAAAGAATGGGATAGGTGGTTGAGTTTGCAATTCAGATATAGGCCCGTAGTGGGAAGGAGACATTCCTGGGACAGTATTAAATAAGGGATTTGGGCTATGCATCTGATATCCTATCAAAGGGAAACCTCCTCCCAGGCCTCCTTGTTGAGAACTGACTTGTTGATGCAGCTTGATAGCTAAATGATAAACTTTGGATAGAGAATCAATTTCAACTGGTTGGTAAGTTCTTTGCAAGAACAAGCCAAGCAGGGGGTCTATAACTCTAAAGTAAGCTAGAATAGCACTGTCCTTCGTGACTAGATAGGGATCTTGCAATCTTCTATACATTCGCTGGAATCTGGTATTGAACAAAGGCAAGGACTCACCTGGCTCCTTCCTGATGGTAGAAAATTGATGATATAAAAGAGTCAGGTCCACATAAACCCTGAACTGGTTGATAAAGATGTTTTCCAAATGTGTCCAAGTCAGGATGGAACCTTGAGGTAGATTAAGGTACCAATTGTAGGCCATATCCCCTAAAGAGTAAGGGAATAACCTACAGACTACATCATGGTGAGCTACCTAACCTCTAGTACAAGCATCCTTGAAAGCCTGTATGTGCTCCTCAGCACTCCATGATTCACCATGAAAATACTTAGGGCAGAATTTATCAGGGTTCTTAGGTAGGTCATGAAAACCTCCAGGAATAGTCCCCAATGGAGAGGGATTATTTTGGAAGAATGCCAGTGGTGGCGATGGCGGTGGTTGAGCCAGCTGTGGTATGCGTTGAATCAGAAGTGATGACAAATGAGATGGAAATTATGGTGGATTGATAGGTATCCACTGAGGTATTGGTGAGAAGCCTGGTGGAGTGAGTGGAGCTGATAAGGGTGGTATGATTGTTGCCCCAGTCTTATGATTCTTGTGTCTTGTTGGGGTCTTGAGTTCTATGAAAGGTACTGGATTCTCTGCTGATCGAAGAACTCTGTGGGGCTTCTCTGATGAGAAAAACCAAATGTTCTCCAGCTTTCCTTTCTAGGCCCTCCTTCTAGCGCCAGTTCCTATTGATGGCGATTTTGCAACACAACAATGCAAACAAAATATTGCTATTCTACTTCTCCTAAAAGAGAAAGGCAACACATGGATGCCTTAGCTCCCAAGGCCTTTGTAGTTGGGTCTCAACTGTACTGATGTCACTCAGTGGTCAATGCAACAATAATATTTGTAGACACCGAAATCTGGTTTTAAGCCTGCGACTTCCATATTCTTTGTAATTTGTATTCTTCACGGTCATGATTAAATAATCTTAATTATTTAATTAATTCATCTTAACATTAATTCTTCTATTAATTAAATAGTCTTAATTATTTTAATTAATTCACACTTTTCTTTATTCTATCTAATTAATTAAATAAACGCTTTTTTATTTAATTATGTTACTAATTAACCTTATTCTTCTTGTTAAATTAAATAAATTCTTATTTAATTTACTCTTTATCATACTTCAACTATAATTAAATAAATTCTTTATTTATTTAATTATTCATTTAAATCCTTCATCATTTAATTAAATAAATATTATTTATTTAATTATTCTTCTAATATCAAATCTTGAATTAAATGAATTATTTAATTCATGAATTCTATTTTAACGATTCCTCTATATTTAGATAATTGTGTGAGTTATCTAAGTATTCACTTTTACTCGACTGACATCTATTTTCATCGCCGCTAAACTCTGCAATGTCTGTGGCGTTCTCAAGTAATCTTCATCAAATCGTTCAATAGTCCAAGCTAACTCAATTTGCGTACATGCATTAATTAAATATTCCTATTTAATTAATTAAACCTCGTGCATGCATTCGAACATAGAGTCGTTATAATCAATCTTCATCTTTGTCATGCAAAGATATTTCTTATGTTTTCGAATGCCGAACTAAAGATTAAATCATTTATTTAATCTTTAATTCTATTTCTAATTTATATCACTCATGTCACTACTAACAGTTATCATAATGCATGACTAATCAGTCAATCTCAACCGTTTGTTGATCTTTCAATCTTGACCTGTCGTTCGAATAATCAATTTTCTATACATTGATTTGTCATTCTTCATTCCAATATCTCTCGCAAAATCTTATGACTTTTGAGAGCACTCAATCTTGAATATTCGATGTTTTGCTAAATCTTTATCATAGGCTATACTTGCACGAACTTACGAGAAATCTGAGGGAAATTATACTACACAAGCAAAATGGAGAAGGGCAATCGAGATGAATCATGGAAATACGTTTGAAATTGGTGAGATTGTTTTAGTTTAATTACGTTTTACTTTCCTTTGTTCTTCGTTGCTTAACATTTATATTTGCATCTTAGATTTTAGTATTGCATGTTTGCTTCTAATCTTCTTTGTTGTCCTGTGCACTTTCTATGGCGTTACATTTGGTGAACCCAATGTGAAGACACCATCTTCGCGAATCCGTAGATCTTTTATTTTTGGTTTTTGCAGGTTTTTCATACGGAACGACGCATCTGAAGTTTCCTAAATCGCAATTGACTTCCTGAGCCACATCTAACAAAGGAAATGACGCATATGTATTTTCCTGAACCGCAATTGAATTGCTGAGCCGCAATTGAAGAAGAAATGACGCATCTGACTGTAACACAGTGACGCAATTGACTGGTAAAATTTATTTCTATTTTCAAAAATCTCAAATTTTCAATTGGATTTTTTGTTACTGATATCTGATTTTCAGCGTGTGGCCATTTGGAGTTAACAAGCTTTTGCAGGATGATTGATGAAGACAATATTGAAAACTACTAACGATTTTTTCTATAGGACGCTTGTCAAAGACCCTAGTTAATTTTGAAACAGATTGTTTGGTACCATAGCAAATCTTTCGTTTGGTTAAAATTAACAAGTGTCTACTATGTTTGGTGCGAAAGCACAAGTTTGGTCACCCTTACGACTTGGTACATCGAAGTATCCTCTCCCCTTGTGCATCTGTGCGATCCTGGGTGTAAGAGAAATGGTTACCAACTCTAGAACTTGGGCCTGTTCTGGTGGGAAAAATTACTCACCCCAGGACGACTCAGACCGGTAGCAACCTGAACCCGAGGGACTTTCAACCAGTATATAAAAGTGGGTTCTTGGGGAAACCCAAAGAATCACGAGTGTGGTTCCGACGAGATGGATCCGAAAGGGGACTCACGCCATATGGATCACACCCCACGAACCGAATGCCCGTACTAAATACCTTTTGTTTTAGAGACCAACCTATTTGTGGCCGTTGCTTGGTATAGTGCAGGGTATAGTATCATGCCCGAAGATTACTCACTACTGATCCCCTTGAGTAGAGATAGCAGTTCTTGGGAGGTCATTGCCCAAAGAATTCAATATTGGTGTGCTCGAAAGATGTTAATGAGCAGTGGAGGGGAGCCAATGTCACCAAATTTCTAAGATATCTGCTCTCAAGAAGGAAAGGTGTTCATCACCAATCCGGGGTATTTCGATGGGCTATACCAAGTATAAAAACCCTAGGCCTTTGGACTATTAGGATGTGCTTGTCTATTATCAATTTAAACGTTCTTTGAGTCCAAAATCGAAACTAAAAACACTTTGTCTTATGATTTTCTTTGATTGTCAGAATTTGATCACGAAAAATGGAGTCAGTTTAAAATTCATGTCACTAAAAATTCACAGAGAGTCGCAACTGTTCACCAAAAACTCGCAATTGATTTTTAGAGTCGCATCTGTTAAATCTTGAGTCACATCTATTAAACTCTGAGTCACAACTGTTATTTCAAGTCGCATTTGTTTAGTCTTGAGTCGCATCTGTCAGGTTTAGAGTTGCATCTACCAGTTTAGCTCGCAATTGCTTTGTAAAAAACAACATGCGTTATATTCTGAGTCACAACTTTCAATATGAGTCGCATCTATTAAAAGGATAATCGCATCTGTTAGGGTCAAACTGAACTTTACCAGAGAAACACAATTGATTACTGGAAAACCGCAACTGTTAACTTGAACCGCATATGTTAGATCCTGCAGCGCATCTATCTGATTATCAGAAAACCAGAATTCACAGTCACTATCCAGTCAACACGATTACACCAGTTTCAGTTGTCTTCACACAAACAGTCTTTGAAACAGAAACCTGAAATGATTTGCTCAATTTTGCATCCTTTAGGGTCATTTAGTCATTACCATAGTTGTCTTCATTTAGAGTTTAGCTTCATCTTAAGGTACATATTACCTTGTATTAGACTTCTAGAAAGGTCACTTTCACAAACTTCAGGAGTAGTCCACCATCTATACTCTAGAAAAATCATAGTGTCAACAAAATTTGTCATTGAACCTAGTCTTTTCATCTTATACTTTTTCCTACGGAGAGTCCTCCTAGCTCATCAGTCTAGTTAGGAAACTCATGTCTTTGATCCTTGTCCTACATTGGTTCCTTGACTTAACTAAATTGACACCTTGGTTTGACTTTAGGTAGTTGGTCCCTTCATCTTGGGTTTATAGAATTGATCACTTTAGGGTCTTGCTTAGACTATGCATCTTTAGAGTCTAGACTAGTGTCATCCTAGGACACCCCTTATTCTGCATACGAAAATCCCAAAAACATAGACTAGAGTCATACTGTTCATAGATATAGTCTTGCATACCCTGCATATTGAGCTTGTCTTACATGGTTGAAACTAGGTCTAAGAGAAGGGAGAGAGAAAACATGTCAAACCCAAATGAGTTCATCAATCCATTTTCTTCAAGACCTCATAAGACTCTATTAGACAAGTTCACCACTAGAAACGCTCAAGGACATATTGCAGGAGAGGACATAGAGGCTGCCACATAGGACCCTGAGTTTGCCTCTTTTGTAGATGAGTACCTAGCAAATGATCGTCAATGATTTTTAGGCAAATTGCTAGCTGAAGGTGCTACTTTACCTCCAGGATTTGATATCAGCACCTTACAAACTCAACCTACACAAGGGACAAATACCACGACTGCTAGTACTACTATACCTTAGGTCAGCACAACTATGCCATCTAGCACATCTACACAGAGTACAACAGTCCATATGTCCCCATTTGGTACATCTAGCATGACATCAGGATTTAACTTCACTATAGGGGCTTCATCATCCACTCCTTCGGTCCTCTTGTTGGGAGTAAATGACCTAAAACATTAGCCTCTACACCTTATGTTGGTGTCCCAAGTTCGCAATCAACAAACACCCCTACTGCTAGTCTCACGAGTACCATACCACAGTTGATGGCCATACCTAGTGCTCAAGTCACTAGTACTATACCACGGATTACACAAACAGGGGGCATTCCCTCCTTCCAATATGGCAATCAAAACCCTTTTTTGCAGATGGGTAGTCAGAATCTATCCACACAGATTCCATGTCAAAACCCATTTACATCGATTCTAAATCAAAATCCTTTGTCACAAATTGGTAGTCAGAATCCGTCCACACAGATTCCAAGTCAAAACCAATTTACATTAATTTTGAATCAGAATCCTTTTTTCCAAAGTGGTACTCAGAATCCGTTTACACAGATCTCAGGTCAACACCAATTTATGTCGATTCCATATTAGAACACATTTACCAACATTCTAAATCTGAATCCACCTCAGAGGCCAACATTTAATGAAACCCATCACGAGACTTTGGATTTCAGAATACATACCCGGATCCGCATAATCCTCCTAGCACATCCTTGACCCAAGTTGACGTCTTACAAACACAAAAGCAGGCATTACAAACACAAATGGATAACATGTCGGTGTCAACTAAGAAATCATTTTTACCAAAGGACATATGCCCATTCCCTTTTGATAGATCATTGTACATGACCCCTTTCCCTCATGGATATGTCATACCGAATCTCCCTAAGTACAATGGTAAACGAAATCCAATAGAACATATAAGGGAATTTTCTACCATATGCATAGATGTCGCTTATGACCCCACGTATCTTATGAGACTATTTCCAAGGAGTTTTGTAGGAATTGCACTAGAATGGTTTTCGGGTCTAGATTCTGGCATTAGATCTTGGGGTGAACTAGTTGAGAAATTTGTGGAACAATTCTCCTTCAACATAGACCACAAGATAAATATAGCAAATTTGTGTCACACAACACAAGATGAAGGGGAAACATTCATCGCTTTCTTCCAGAGATGGAGAACCATAGCTAGTAGGTGTCTTGTCGAGATACCTGAAAAACAAAAAGTTACAATGTTTCAAGAAAACCTTCATGCAAAACTCAGGAGCAACTTAAGGGTACATTGTTGTACGTCTTTTTCGGAACTAGTGGAAAAAGGGGTGATAATAGAGAAGGATCTCATTGAAAAGGGTGAACTCAAGACATCAACATCCAATAGAAACCCAATTATGCAAAACACCCCCACTGACAGAAATAGATTCTAGTCTCGCAACAAAAATGTCACCAATGATGGGGTGGTTGATGCTAAAACACTACAAGCAAGACCCCTCCTCACATTACAAGAACCTCATACTTTTTCCAACACGCTTAATGTTGTCAATCAACCTCGTAACATGGTCCCAAATACTCAACGTCCACAACCAAGGAGATTTCAAAAACATGAATTCACTCCCTTAGGGGAACCCATTGAGTCGGTGTTCAAACAACTGCTATAGCATAACCTCATACAGTTGTAGGAACCAAGACAATACGATCCAGGACAGTTTAAACTAGCTTGGTTGGATGACAATGCCTTTTGTGATTATCATAGGACTAAGGGGCATAACTTACAAAACTGTCGACAACTGAAGAATATCATATAGGATCTTGTCAAAAAGAGAATTATTGAAGTTAGTGGACAAACACAGAAGTCATCAAACACCGATCATCAAGTATTCTCTGTCCCACTACATGACCATGGGAAAGGAACTATCCCCAGTTCGAGTACTAAGACCAATATGTCAGCCAACTATGCAAGTATCAAACATGATTATGATAGTGGTAAAATCATTCATTGCCTTCGCGCCACTGATGAAAACATCAATACCATTATTATCAATGCTAATCCTGAGTGTGTGGTCAATACTCGTCGTACTAAGTTCACTATCCAGAGCCCTCAATCGCAGCAAATACCACAATCTTCCAAGTTACAATATAACCTACTTGACCAATTGGGGAAGACCCCAGCCCAAATTTCAATCTTGAATTGTTGCGTATTTCCCCTAAGCATCCATCTATCCTCGATAAGGCTTTATAGAACACCACGGTCCCTAATAACCTTGATGTCAATCATTTCCAGGAAATGGTGGGCTACTTGACCAATAATCACCATGCCACATTTTCTGAACAAGACTATGCAATAGAAAACATGAACCACAATGACCCTTTACATCTAGAAGTCCTTGTTGATGACACCAAAGTTAGACGAGTTTTGGTAGATGGAGGAGCAGGGTTAAATCTATGCACTTTAAAACTAATTAAGGCATTAGGTATTTTAGAAGCATGCGTAGACACCACCAAGAGTATTGTCATTAAGGCTTATGATGATGAAGAATGTAAATCAAAGGGGGTGGTAACACTTCCTATCAAAATTGGTCTTGCGATAATGGAGACAAAGTTCCAGGTCTTGGATCTCACCCTCCCTTATAACCTTCTACTAGGTAGACCATGGATTCATGCCATGAAGGCGGTCCCTTCCACATATCATCAGTGTCTTAAATTCCCTTATAATGGCACCGAAATAACTATAGATGGTGATCCCGATCCTTTCCAGTATTGCACCAATCTAAAGGAGAGCCCTCAACGCCAAGTTCCAGTAAACCACGAGGCCTCATTGTCCAATCCATCTTCTTATGTTGATCCATCCACACTCACTCGAACATCTGTTCTACCCTCAATTCTTGTCACTCCTAGGGTTGAGATCCAAGACAAGGGTTGTGGAGAGTATTACATGAAGACTTCTTATTGTGTTAGCCATTTGGTTCCCCCTAAGTCATATGGTTTACCTACAATAGGTCGGGGACAGTCTATGATCACTATACATGTTCCCCCCACAACAACTTTCACCAAATGGGGTGAATTAACCAAAGAGGTTGTCGATGCAGAAGATATCACTTCCTGGCTATATAGGGAAGATGATGAGAAACCACTCTTACTAGCTCATATTCCTACAAATCTATATGGAAAGGGTTTCAAAATTATGCAAAGCAAAGGATATGATGGATAGAGTGGTTTGGGCTTAAACCAAGATGGCAGAATTGAACCAATATTTGTTTCTCAGTGGCCAAAAGGAGTAGGGATAGGGTTTCAACCAATTCAGATTGGCGTTCCTAGTACTCCATTACCCTTACTTGAGGAAGTACGTGCTTCAGAAGATATTAAGACATCTCATGAACCAGTGGACCAATATCATTGTAACTCCCTCAACTCTAATGATTATGAGTGGGAATCGCTATCCTCTACTTCTTCCATGGACCTTGACAAGTTATTTGGAGAACTTGACTTGATGTTAAGTTCCTCATCCAATCCCTTAAATTCCTGTCCGCCAAAGAAAATGACAAAAGAGGAATGGTTTAAACACTACTATTGGGAATCACTTGATCCTACCTCTTGGCAACCTGAGCCACCTGTTTCCGATAGTCAAACCTTGGCATTAGGCCCACCTATTCATCCACCTAGACCCAAACCTAAGAGCAAAGAGGACCTGGTACAAGACTTTTGTAACCACATGAATAATTCAATCTTTACCTTGACCCCATTAGACTTTGATAACTCCGACGATGACATGCCCTTAGTTTATCCCAAGCTCATTGATTGGGATCAACAAGACGTAGTCTTAGACACTTTTGAGAACAACGAAGCAATTGGTGAGTTCCTGGGACTATGAGAAGGCATACCTAATGGGGATCATAAGGCTGGTTTTACCATTGACTTGGATAACAAAGCATATTTTGGGGAATCTGTTCAACCCTCCAGTCGCAAAAATGAGAAAAAGAGTAAACAAAATAAAAAAGAAGAGTCTCTAGGTGAAAACCGAAAGACACCTTTAGACAATGAAAAAGTAAAAAGAAAGGACGCATCCGAAGGTGAAAACCTCTCTAAGGCACCTCAGGATGGAGGTTTGAACATTCTTCCCGTTGCACAGGAAAAGTCACCCATGCTCATTGAAGAATCAGTAGAAGTCAACATAGGCACAAAAGAGAATCCTCGACTGGTTTATTTGGAAGTGTCATTGAAAACAGAAGAGAAATCAGAGTTCCACGACTTCTTTGCACAGAGATAGATAAATTTTGCTTGGTCATATGCAGACATGCTAGGGTTGGACCCTGAACTTGTTCTACATCACTTACCTTTACAACCAGGTGCCAAACCAGTAAAACAGAAGTTGAGAAAAATGCATCCACAAATTGCATTATTAGTCAAGGCAGAACTCAAGAAACTCTTAGAGGTTGGTTTCATCAGACCTATCGACTATGTCGATTGGATCTCCAATCTTGTACCAGTCACTAAACCAACTGGGGGCATCCGCATCTGCACTGATTTTAGAGATATCAACAAAGCTTGTCCTAAGGATGACTTCCCTTTGCCTAACATAGACATGATAGTTGACATGACAGAAGGTTATGAGATGTTGTCCCTTGTGGATGGATTTTCAGGATATAACCAAATCAGAATTGCCACTGAAGAAAAACCTAAGACAGCTTTTACTTGTCCTTGGGGAATGTATTGTTGGAATGTTATGCCCTTCAAACTCAAGAATGCTGGAGCAACCTATCAATGTGCCATGACTACTATCTTTCATGATCTAGTACACACTTGTATGGAGGATTATGTCGATGACCTTATTGTAAAATCCAAGACAAGGGAAGAACACCTACAGGTTTTAGACAAGATATTTCAGAGGCTAGAAATGTATAAAGTGAGGCTCAATCCAAAGAAATGTGTGTTTGGAGTCAAGTCAGGAAAGCTGTTAGGTTATATCATTTCTAGATGAGGTATTGAAGTGGATCCAGCTAAGGTAAAAGCAATCATGGACATGCCTCCACCCACTAATCTTAGTCAACTAAGGACACTACAGGGAAGGTTGCAATTTATTAGAAGATTTATAGTGTAGCTAGCAGACAAGACACATCCTTTTCAACATCTACTTAACAAAGGCGTACCCTTTGCATGGACAACTAGGTGTGGAGAGGCTTTTCAACTGATTAAAGAGTATTTACTCACACCACCTGTCTTAACGCCACCTGTTGAAGGACGACCATTGATTCTTTATATTACGGAAACCCATTCATCACTCAGAGAATTACTTGCACAGAATGATGATGAAGGTCATGAAAGGGTAGTCTATTATATCAGCTGAACTTTGGTCGGTTATGAGGTCAACTATAGTAACATTGAACGTGCCTGTCTTGTAGTAGTATTTGCTACCCAAAAACTAAGGCACTACATGCTAAACCATTAAACAATGCTGATTGCTAAAATAGACCCTCTGAAATATCTTCTCAGTAAGGTAGCATTAACAGGGCGATTGGCCAAATGGGTTATGATACTTAGTGAGTATGATATCCAGTATGTAGAAAGAAAAGCTATTAAAGGATAGGTCATTGCTGATCAGTTAGCTGACGCACCCATACAGGCAGATCACCCATTAGTTGCAGACTTTCCTAATGAGTTCATATTCACATTTGACACAAACATAGCATGGAAACTGTACTTTGATGGCTCACATACAAATCATGGTTCAGGTGCTGGTATATTGTTTATCACACCACAGGGTGATTCCATCCCTAAGTCATTCAGGATTGCATTCCCATGCACTAACAACATGGTAGAGTATGAAGCTCTAGTGACAGGGTTACGCATGGCGATCAAGTGGAAAATTAAGGTTTTACAGGTATATGGCGATTCTCAACTAGTAATCAGACAGGTAAATGATGATTATGAGACTAAGGATGAGAAGCTTGCTCCATACAAGCGCATGGTTGATAGCTTTAAAGAGTACTTTGACAAAGTCAAGTTGCATCAAATACCTCATGTATTAAACAGGGTAGTAGACGCTATGGCTACAATTGCATCACTTCTTGACATTCCTAACAACGTGCCTAAGTTTGAGTTCTTGGTAGAACAACTTTTGGTCCCAGCCTACAATATCCCAGATTCTAAAATGGTGTGTGATATTGTTGGTCCCGATTCCCCATGGTACAAAGAAATCTATGATTACCTTCATGCCAAAGTCATACCCATTGGCCTATCCAATAACCAACGTAGGACATTCCTCCGCAAGTCAGCCAAATACACCATCGTCAGAGACACCCTATATAGACGTGCCTTAGATAATACCCTACTGAGATGTCTTGATTCTACTGAAGCACAAGCAACCTTGCATGGGGTGCATAAGGGTATATGTGGTTCCCATTCTAGCAGTCCTACCTTAGCTAAAAATATTACGAGACTGGGTTATTACTGGCCTACTATGGAAAAAAACTCATATGTCTTTGTAACGAAATGTCGTCAATGCCAAGTTCATGGAGACTTGATACATGCCCCAACACAGGAGCTCTGTCCTATCACGTCACCATGGCCCTTTTCCCATTGGGGACTCGACCTCATAGGAAAGATCCACCCCACATCATCTAATGGGCACAAGTTCATTATCACTGCCACTGAGTACTTTACGAAGTGGATTGAAGCCATTCCTATGACATACATTACCGACACACAGATTTCTAGATTTATCCTGAACTATATCATCTGTCGATATGGTGTCCCTCAGTTCATAATCACTAATAATGGCCGCCCATTTAAGAACTAATAATTTCATCATCTGTGTGAAGAATTTCATATCCAACATCACTTTTCCACTCCATACTACCCCCAAGGTAACGGCCAAGCAGAGGCATCTAACAAGACCATCATTAGAATCCTTAAGAAGACTGTTAATGATGTTGGTCATGACTAGCATTTACAGCTTAACCCTGCCTTATGGGCTTATCATACCAATATCCGTACTCCCACTGGTGCTACTCCATATTCACTAGTATTTGGTTCTGAAGCCAACCTATTGAGGCCGAGATTCCTTCCCTAAGGGTATCCCTGAAAGGCCACATTGATGATGAAGAGTACCGAGTGTCGAGACTCCATGAGCTAGAATTCCTGGATGAGCGAAGACATAAGGCATTAGACCATCTCCAAGCATATCAGAATCACCTTCATCGTAGCTATAACAGGAAGGTATTGAACATAAACTTTGACATTGGTGACTTGGTTTTAATGGAGAACCCAAAGAATCAACCAGAAAGAGAAAAACCAGGAAAGTTTGAACCTAACTGGTTAGGACCTTATGTTGTTACAGAAGCTTTTGGATCAGGAGCATACCAACTCTCTACTCTTGAATGGGAACCATTGTCCTCACCAATCAATAGTCTACATCTAAAGAAGTTCTACGCATAGCTTCTGGGAGCCTTTGTCTTAATTTTCAAAAATACAAAAAAATTAGAAAATCACAAAAAATCGTTATCAAGGTGAAAACCTGGCAAATAGGCATCTTGGTAACATCAAAAAAAAATAAAAATTAAATAATCTAGAAAATAGTAAAGACAAATCATTCCTCTAATGGTGAAAACCACTTCAGTGGTGCTTTGGATAGGTACCCTGGTGAAAACCTGGTAAACAGGCGCCATGTATACTCGACTCTGCTCCTTTGTCTACTATTATTCTAATCTACCCTATACATAGTCCACTACCCTGTACATAATACCTATCTCTATACATATCCTTTCTCTTTCTTGTCCATCATTCGTATATACCATTCATAATAAGTGGTAGTCATTCCCATAACTTGGAACGATTGACATCGAGTGCATTTCATATCCCCCATCTTACCCTATTCATAATCAATTGGTCTTATACTTGACTGGGGGCAGACACTTGACCTGTGTCATATTGGTTCTTACATTGGCTGTGTTGAAGACGTAAAACCATGAAAAATCCACAAACATCGCAAAATGACCTGAGAAAACACAAAAACATCATAAAACTTCAAAAAAAGAAAAAAAAAAAGACAAAAAAATCAAAACATTTCAAAAATCCAAAAACAGAGTCAAAGTCAGTCGCATTTGTTTGTCTTTTTCATTTGTCAAACTACGTTGCCTTTGCAACTGGACGTAGGCAAGGCCATCTATCGATGTGCCCCTGAGGCATTAGGTTAGTCCATTTAGGTTTGTCTGTATAAATTCATGATTTAATCCATATGTCTATATGACAAGGTCATTGGTCGTGTCAAACTACGAGGTCTCTGTGTGTATAACGTAGGCAAGGCCATCAATCGATGAGCCCCTAAGGCCGCACTAGGTCAGTCCATTAGGGTTCATCACATTCACTTTCACACATGTCTTCTATTTGTAGTTAGTCTTGTCGGTCAAGTCAAGTTGAACTACGAGGTCTCTGTGTGTACAACGTAGGCAAGGCCATCAATCGATGAGCCCCCGAGGCCACACTAGGTCAGTCATTTAGGGTTTGTCGTCACACACAGTCAATTGTCAACACTTCATAACAAGTCATGCATCAATTTGGTGAACAAGTCAGCAATATATCTAAGTCAAATCAAACAACTTTCCAAACAAAACAATCAAAACAGATCAACTACAGTCTGCTACAGGATGTGCCCTTCTTGGAAATAGACATTATCAAAATAGTCAACCTATGTCTTATTCAGGATGAGTCCTTCCTACATAATCGACAAGGTCAAACAATCAAATATAGCCTTACACAGGTTATCACATCAATGACATCTGACTCAATGTCTTATACAATACATGTCTTTCTAAAACCAAGCTTTGTCATGCCTTATATAGATAGTCATAACATCGAAACCAGACTCACAGTCTTATCCAGTATGTGTATCTCCTCACATCAGGCTCTATCAATCAATTCTTTTATCAATCAAACAATTCAAATAAACAAGATCATGTTTTGGCAAATATTTTATTCGCTTTTTGACTTTATGGCTTATTTATCTTATCATTTATCTTGAATTGATGACTGGGATTCATGTTACTAGCTTTCTCAAGGATGTCCCATAAAGGATTAAAGAAGCAATGATGTATCAGAATTCTGTTTTCTTTGACTGTTGTCTGTTGACTATCTTTTAACTTTGATTTTGAGTCATGTTACTAGTTTCCTCAAGGATGTCCCATGAAGGATTTAGAGGAGCAATGACGTCTCATGACCCGTCTTTTACTTTGTTTGTTGTCTGTGGTTTGTCTTGACAAAAAGACTGGGGCAACTTGTGCCCTTAGTATGAGTTAATGACAATCCTTGTCTGTGACTGTCTGTTATTAGCAAGTGGGTGATCTTGCACACCTTGAACTATGTCATATCATGGTGTTTTTCTCCATTTGTATTAGTCCTTCCCAATGATGATAAAGTGCAATACCTTTTGTGATACAACAAAACATCGAAGATTGCTAATACTAACATCTATCTTCTGTCTTTCATTCTTTCTCGATCTTTCTTTCCGCACTAATAGTTCTTCTATCTTGCATTATGATGGAGTCCTGTGATAAAAAATATTATATATCATCCTGCATCAACATACATGTTAGAAAAATACATGCATATGAACATATCTCATATCTAGATCATCATGGCATAATAGACAATCATCATCAAACAATACATATCATAAGCATTTCATGTACAAAACAATTGTAAATACATACATCACATTATGTCTATATAACATACATGTAGTATCCATCATACATATTCACATCATATTGCATTTCATAGTTCTGAATTGCATACATCATATAGAATCATACATCACATAGAACCAACATTATCTCATTAGCTGCATAAACATCATAAAATATATATACTCATCCATCACATAGGCATATCATATAAACAACACATGTATACATAAAAACTGCATAATCAATACATAGAAATGCATATCATGGGAATCACCACCAAAATCATATATATATATCGCTCAACTATGTCACATCACAATGTCATAATGTATCAATAATACATGGAAGCCCGCAGGCTATAAGATCAAAATACAATGTCTCAAATGAATCTCAAGCAGTATCTCTATCCTGAACTGCCACTGCCATCATGTCGGGAGTGTGTGGGAGAATGATGCTGGGAACCTGCTGATCTCTGAGCTGTGGGAGGTCTGTCATATGGCCCTGCTCTACGTGGTTGATCCACCCCCTCTGTGCTAACTGTTTGCGTGTGGTTCCTAGTTTGAGACCTGCTACTGTGTGCCACTAAAAAATTGGGAGCCCGTCTCTCTAGGGGTACCTCTGCCTCATATAGGTCCCGATAGTATCTCTCCCTCTCTCCAACTCTGACTAGCTCTCTGGAAAATGCAGCTGATGGTTTTGTACATAATGACCTGAGCTCTGTGAACCTCTGCTCAGTCTCCTGCCACCGAGCTATAGCCTGATCCCTATCCATCAAAGCTCTGTCCCTCTCTATCCGATAGGCATCCCTCTTGGCCATCAACACTCTCATCTGCTCCTCTAAGGAGGCAACCTGGGCTCGCAATGTATCCATGTCTGGATCCTCTGCCCCTCTCTCATCCTGTCTGGCCCTGTCTCTCCCATCCTCCTCCTCATCCAACTCCTCTAGAATCTGATCTCGGATCTCTCTCTCATGATCGTCATCCTCATCATCATCCTCCTGGTAGGCACCTAACAACCCTAGAGCATCAACCTCTGCCTCCTCTCTGCCTGCCTCCTCGGCACCTGCCTCCTCCTCGCTGGGATATCACGGGATATCACGGGATGGCTACCTCCATAGGAGTACGCACCTCCTCCTCCCCCCTCCTCACGGATCGGTGATAGTGGTGGTCCTCGTCCCCACCGACCACGCCTCCCTCTCCTGCCTCCACGTCGTCCACCTCTGCCATCATCCCCTCCATCACCACGGCCTCCTCTGCCTCCTCGGCCTCTCCCTCTACCTTGTCTGCCTCGTGGACCTGTACCACGCTGCTCTACCGGCGCTAGCTGCTCTGGGTCTGTCAAGGGGATCGGTCTGTGTGCTGCCCACCACTGATCATACTCTGCTATGGTCCCTGGGTCTACTGGTCCATCCCTCCATCCCCATGGAAGTGCCTATAGCCCATCAATATCCGCTTCTACAATGGCCACTGGAATCTCTGGCCCCCATAGCGGGACCTCTCGTGATGATCTGGCAAACTCTGCTCTCCCTCGAGGTACATCCTGTACCTCTCCAAACTGCCTCAGGACCCGATCTGGCAACTGCCGCTCTATGATGTGCACATGAGACACTGTCCGTCCAACCAAGTATTGTGCCTGTCTACAAAATGGCAAGTGTTCATCCTCATCCGACCACTGCTCACAGTCCAGGTATAGTCTCCATGTAAACTGCTGCATTGTGTCTATGGCGTGTCTGAAGTAGCCTGTATCCCCAATATGATGTTGTGTGGTCACTCCCGCATAACAGAAGGCGTATGGAGCTCCATGAGGTAGGTCAACTGTAACAGGTGGCCGAAAGATCGCTATATGCTCCCACGCCCATATCATCAGGAGCGTGGTACTGCAGCTCATCGACTGTGCCTCTCGGTAGGCAATATCATGCAGATGGAAATATAACATCCCGAGTACACAAGAACCCTAGGCATACACAACTCGCTGCTCGAGCATGCCCACTAGCATCTCTCCCCATCCCACAGGAAATCCATAACCTCGGCGGTCAGGCAGTACTATACCACCTATCAATGTAGCTAATAGACAGTTCAGCTGTCGATACCTCTGGGCCAACACCCGCCATCTAATCTCATAATCGTCGAACCCTAACTATCTAATGTCAGCATGGGGGTAGTACCTACACATCTCAGCAGCACCCCTCTGGGTATCATATGCCACCCGTGTGCCTCTAATAGGCAGTCTAAGGATCCTATACACATCCTCTAATGTAACCGTGGCCTCTCCAGTCGGTAGGTGGAAGGATGATGTCTCTGAGTGCCATCGCTCACACAAAGCTGTCAGTAGTCCCCGATTTGCCCGAATCTGGGGCATATCGGTGACATGCAATAATCCAAGATGCCATAGAGTTCGTCGCTCCTCCGGCCGCAAGCTGTCTCTGAATCGAAACGTGGTGGGTCTCGACTCCCGTGTATAAATCGTGTCCAACACAACCTGCAATGGCATTATACATGCCTCATGTTAGCCTCAATCATCTATTTTAGTGCAAAATGACTATACTACATGAAATGAAAATGCGTCGTTATTTTGCACATGTGTCATTATTTTTCACATGCGTCATTCTTTTTCATATGCGTCACTTTCTATCAAATGCGGTTCATAAAACTCAAATGCGTTGCTTTTTAACAAATGCAGCTCATTATATCACATGTGTTTGACCGCATACATTTGCATTGAAAAATAAAGCATGCGGTGCAGTAAATTCAAATGCGTTTCTAAATCTACACATGCGGCTATTCTAAATGCAAATGCGCTTCAAAAAATTAAATGCGTTTCAGAAATCAGCAAATGCGTTTAACTGCAGAAAACTATTCTAAATGGCCGACGTAAACATTCAAATGCGGTTTTCTGCATACACATGCGTCATTCGCGCATGCATATGTGGTTCCTAATTAAAGTGACACATACGTAAAATCTACAATAAATGCATTAAAATGCGCGCAAATCAAAAATTTCAAAACGACAAGTTTTAGGTCCATACTGGGGGGTCCGCGCCGGCTGGTCTCTGGTATGTCCGGATCCTGTATGTGCGATGGTGAGTAGCTGGAACTGGAGACATCCTCACTAGAAAGTCAGAGCAAAATCTCAATTTCTCAACTAGGTGGGTGCAAATGAATAGGTTTTTACCCCTCTTTCTCATATATACCTAGGGCCTGGGTGTCATTTCCCTTCTACTGGCCGCGTTCACTTCCATTTTCAATCATCCCGTACCCGTCCCTCCCATTTCCAAACTCCATTCCGTCAACTCCACTGGATTTCTGCCTATCCAACGGACTAATCGGGAGCATTCCCAAAAAATTTCTGAACTTTTCGTAAATTTGTCAATTTTCCCGAGGGGCATACTTTCACCTATTCTAATCAGGGGCATTACCGGAGCATAAGCTTTTATTGATTTTCTTTGACACAACACCGAAAATGACATTGTATCAAAGAGGGGAAAATGTAGACACCTAAATTTGGTTTAGGGCTTAACTTCCATATTCTTTTCATTATTTCTATTCTTCACTGGCCATGATTAAATAATCATAATTATATAATTAATTCAAACTTTTAACATTATTCTATCTGATTAATTAAATAAACGCTTTTATTTAATTATGTTACTAATTAACCTTATTCTTCTTGTTAAATTAAATAGATCATTATTTAATTTACTCGTATCATATTTCAACTATAATTAAATAAATTCTTTATTTAATTATTCATTTAAATCCCTTCATCATTTAATTAAATAAATCTTATTTATTTAATTATTCTTCCAATATCGTCTTGAATTAAATGAATTATTTAATTCATTAATTCTATTTTAACGCATTCCTCTATATTTTAAATAATTATGTGAGTTATCTAAGTATTCACTTTTAATCGACTCGACATCTATTTTAATCGCTCGTTAACTCTTCATTGATGTCTCGAGTGGCTATCTCTAGAAATCTCTTTTCAAAATCATTCAATCATCTAGTTCTAACTTATTTAGTACATGCAGATTAATTAAATATTCTTATTTAATTAATTAAACCTCGCATGCATTCAACAGTCGTTATAATCAATCTTCATCTTTGTCATGCAAAGATATTCTTATGTTTTCTATCGTCTAACCGAAGATTAAATCATTTATTTAATCTTTAATTCTATTTCTAATTTGTAATACTCATGTCATTACCGGCTATCAAAATGCATGTCCAATCACATCTCAACCATCCGTTGATCTTTCAATCTTGGCCTGTCGTTCGAATAATCAATTTTCTATAAATTGATTTGTCATTCTTCATTCCAATCTCTCATGAAATCTTATGACTTTTGAGAGCACTTTGTCTTGAATCTTTGATATTTTGCTAATCACTATCTTAGGCTATACTTGCACGAATTACAAGAAATCTGAGGGCAATTATACTACACAAGCAAAATGGAGAAGGGCAATTGAGATGAATCATGGAAATACGTTCGAAATTGGTGAGATTGTTCTAGTTTTGTTTACGTTTTACTTTCCTATGTACTTTGTTGCTTAACGAGTAGATTTGCATCTTAGATTTAGTGTTGTATACATGTTTGCTTCTAATAATCCTTGTTTTCTATTGTGCAATTTTTCTAAGCACAAGATGTAACATTGGGACATAAGTTAAGTTACTAAAATGTAATTATTTAATATTAGGGAAAATAAATAAATAAAGTACCCAATATTAAATGTGGGGACATGGTTTTGTAATCTCATGGTTTTAGTCACATGGTTTTTGGAATACCACTTGGTGGTTTTGTGGGAGCTTGCTTCTATAAAAGCAACCACAAAGGTAGTTGTTTAGGATAGGAAGTTTGCATGTTAGCTCTTGTTAGCATTTTTGAGGGTTTGAAGCATGGCATGGGATGTGTGGTTACATGCTTGTTCTCATGGATTTCTTTGAGAGGGCTTGATGCTTCAATGGTGTTCATGGAGACTCTAAAGATGTATTGTAATCTTTATTTTTGAATAATACATGAGTTATGGAAGCTTTTGGAGGCTGGGTTTTTTTCCCTCTTAAGGGTTTTCCCAAGGTATATCTTGTTTCATATTTTCATGGGTATGTTATCTATTATCTTGCATGTGGATTATGAATACTTATTTGCATATATTTCTCTTATGGGTTATGTGGAAATTATCTTTAAATGGCTGCAAGTTTCCAACAAGTGGTATCAGAGCCATGGTTGTGGTTGTATAACACTTGGTTGAGAAAAAATCTTGTTTGAGTTTGAATCTATGCATTGCATAAGAGAATGAATAGCATGTTTATCTCCTTATGCATTGTGATTGCATTCATTGATGTTGAGTTTAGGAGATGTATTGGTCTTATTTCCTTCATTGGTGTGGCATAGAAAGTTGGACACTCTTGGAAAAAGAGACAATTTCACGCTTAATTTGGACCTACTTTTGAGTACCCTTGCATTATTCATTCTTCAAAATAGCATTTATAGGCCCCTAAGACCCATTATTTTTTTATCTAGAGACCCATTTCACTTAAAAATCATACAAATTCTGACAAATAATACTTAATTCATTCATATCTCAAAAATCCACCTCCAAAAACCATAAGTGGGACCCATTCACCATCTTGGGAAAATGAGTCCCCTTTGGTGGGACCCATTCACCAAGGGTGGGACAGAAAGATAGGGTTTTTGCAAGTCTTCAAGTTCACTTCTAATTCAAGATCCAACATTTCAAAGAGTTGATCATGGATGCGTATGGAGAATCATGGAGAAATTTAGATTGAGGAGATGCAACTAGCCATCAAATCACACCTTATGACTTGTTTTCAAAGTGATTCCATCTTCCATTTTCTCTTTATCTTAATATTTAAGGCTTGCATGTCATTTAAATTCATTTGAAATGTTGTAGGGTTTCTTGGATTGAATTCTTGCATCATTCAAATCACATTTACTTATCTTATTCTATCACTTTAGAATAGGGTTTTATCTTACTTCAGATTTTCCTAGTCTTAGACACACTTAGAGCTAGGGTTTTATGCAGATTTTATCCATTCAAGGTTCAACTACCAAATTAGGGGTTTGACCAAGGAAAACCCCCCATTAGAAAAAAAAATTAAAGTTGTTTTGTAGGTGTTTTCAAAGATTCAGATTTGGGTTTCCATCAAGAAGTGTTGTGCAGGTGATAAAGTGCAAATCCGAAACTTGAATTTTTAGAAATCAAAAAAAGGACTAATTTTCCATGGATGGAAAATGAGTCCCATTGGAGGTGTCTATCATAACAGAGTGAAAATTCTAATACCCTTTCGGTAGAAACGGGATTCTAGGTAGAAACCCTAATCTGGGACTGATTTTCCCAAGGTGGCGAATGAGTCCCAGTCAGTCAAAAAGTCAACATTTCTAGTTTTTCAGAGCATTTTCCTATCTCCATTAGGTTTATAGGTGCACAAATTCAATCTTGTAACTTTTTTTTTTGTTATATTTGCATTTTTAGTCATCTTTTCATACTTGTTTGCATATCACAGCTTGTTTTCAAACACATCATATTTCTTAGGTTTTGCATAAATAATCAATCTATTTTATCAGTTTGTTGCATTTAGGAATATTTTCATTATACTTACATTAGTTTGAGTGAACCACCTAGATATTGTGTGGGGTCTAACTCTCTCCTTTAGGTGAAACACCCTAATAGAGTAAGAAAGTCATAGCATCCTAAACCACAAAAATATATGGTTCAATTAGGAATGGATTTAGTTTGATCTTCTTTAGTTATGAGAGGCTTACATCCATGTTGATTACATTATACATATGTTATGTTTGATCTTGGTGATTGAACAATTGGGTGGTGTCATGGCTTTTCTTTTGGCATGTTTTGGAGGAGATCATACTTGACACAATTGGCATTTAGAGGTGTATGTAGGAAAATTTTCTATAGGTATATGATGTGCAGAGTTTCTCTCTTGGGTCTTGGTTATCTTGCTAGATGTTTGGTTTCACATCACATTGGTTTGAGGTTTGGATGGAGCTATTGTGATCACTAGCTTGTGGTCATGTGTTTTCACTTATTTCCTTGGGTGATGACATGAAGGTTCCTTTATCTTTTTCCTTTGTTGGGTGTGGAAAACTTGGGAGAGCTATCAAGACTAGTGGTGAGAGTTGTTCTTACAGGTTATCAATTTACAGGTTTGTATATCATTGTGGATGATTCCTTGGTACTACATGATTTTGTTTACACTTTCTATATGATGATATTGGTAGACTTGGTATGCCTTAATCTTTTTCAGATTTGGATTACCCATGTAGTGGGAGCTCTTGGATGTGTATGTCATTCTTTGACAAGTTTTGCACATGGAGTTTATGATTGCAGTTTATGGGTGTATATGTTTATGGCATGAGTTTACTATGTTTTTAATACCTTGGAGGTATGGATAGTTGGATGTATTGGCACTTGTTGTGGGTGTCATTTCAGCTATGGGATTTTGTATCTTGACATCTACTGGTTCATATTGTTATCTTTGGATTGAGTGTATGTGTTTTGGATATCAGTTGAGCAAGACTAATGCTTCATTGTGACAGATTGTGTGGCTTCTCTATTAGATGGATTCTTCTTTGTGCATTGGCATGATGGAGGATGAAAGCATTCATTCTTGGGATGGTGGTCAATTTTATTCTTGTTGTAGGTATCTTGATGGGAGCACATGGATCACTTTGATTCCATGATGGTATATGTGGCTATATGGATTGTTCATTTGATTCATGTTTTGAGGTTACTTGTTCCCCTTATGCAATGTATACAAGTGGGAGAATGTTAGGAAAAGGTGTGTTGTACACCTTGAATAATGTATTTAATGTAATTATTCTTGGGGCCACTTTATATTATATGTAACATTGGGACATAAGTTAAGTTGCTAAAATGTAATTATTTAATATTAGGGAAAATAAATAAATAAAGTACCCAATATTAAATGTGGGGACATGGTTTTGTAATCTCATGGTTTTAGTCACATGGTTTTGTGGAATACCGCTCAGTGGTTTTGTGGGAGCTAGCTTCTATAAAAGCAACCACAAAGGTAGTTGTTTAGGACAGGAAGTTTGCATGTTAGCTCTTGGTAGCATTTGTGAGGGTTTGAAGCATGGCATGGGATGTGTGGTTACATGCGTGTTCTCATGGGTTGCTTGGAGAGGTCTTGATGCTTCAATGGTGTTCATGGAGACTCTGAAGATGTATTGTAATATTTATTGTGAATAATACATGAGTGATGGATGCTTTTGGAGACTTGGTTTTTTCCCTCTTGAGGGTTTTCCCAAGGTATATATTGTGTCATATTTTCATGGGTATGTTGTATATTCTCTTGCATGTGGATTCTAAATACTTAGTTGCATAGATTTCTCTTATGGGTTATGTGCAAATTATCTTTAAATGGATGCAAGTCTCCAACATGGAGGAGGAATGTGAGGAGGAGAAATGATGGAGAGTAGGGTCTCAGCCATGAGCTCCTTTCCTTTCACTTTTTTTGGAGCAAGTGGAGGAATAAGAGGAGGCCTTAGAGGTCAAGATGCAAGAAAAATAGAATGAGGGACAACTCTGTATACCTGTTTATCCTTACAGTAGAGGGTGGATCAAATAATAGTGGGTAAAATTGGGATTTGGAAGACGTGTGGCTTATAATTCCACAACATGGGTGCCTTTCCTTTTCCTATGTTGAGAATAGTAGAAATAACTGAGGACACCACCAAGGTTTATAAAGTCACAAAAGAGGAAGAAGGTCTATGTGTGGGATTCTACTTGTCCTTAGCCTTTGAAGAGGAAGGTGTAGAGGAAAAGGCACACTATTGTGCATGCATAGATGCCTTCGTGGAGATTGCATGAGAAGAAGGTGAGAATAAAACATTAGTAATTGTGACTCCCTTCTTGTACCTATAAGAGGCCCTATAGAATAAGTCTCCACAGGTCAATAATGGTCTAATCCGGGTGAGCCAAAAATGATCTAGTGAGAAGCCCCCATGTGACACTAGTGGTTTATATATATTTTCCTAGATAATATGCATTGTGTCATCATGGGGAAATTTTAAAAATTTGTGGATAATTCAAGCGACTACATTCATGGATATTATCCATAGAATGCCTAGTCTTACCCTAAACATGCCATATTTAGGAATCATGAGAAATGAGACATCAACAAATTTAGGCCCAACAAGGACTAACAAATAAATGGAACCAATAGGAGGCATGAAAAAAGCCATCATGAGTACGGATTGTGGTCTTTGACTCCTCATACTTTTCCTTATGTGTTTTTTTGATAAAGAGGTTCTCCTCCATAATGATATTGACCTGACTAGCAGGGTCAATGATAACACCAGTTACGATGTTACCATTGACTTGAGCCAAAATGTAAAGCAGAAAAGGTTCCTTGTTAAGAGGCAAGTCATGTGGTGTGAAGGTTATGTCAAGAATATTTTCCACATGACTTGGAGGAGGAAAAGAAGGGAACAAGACCATGTTCACCTACTCAGAAGGACTAGGATCAAAAGAAGAAGTAACTATTATCATATTAGTAGAATGAGAAGGGAAAGGATCTATATAGATTTTTAGTTGGCTATTAGGCTTGGATATAGATTTATTTGGGTTTTTTTTCCTACCATTGGGTTAGATGGTACCACTATTTATGTGGTCTTAGATAACATGTCTAAGATGCATAAAACATTCAGTATCATGATTGGGGACTTAGTGGTATTGACAAAACTTTTGTGCATCATACTAGCCAAGATAAGGTTTGAATAATGGTCTCATTTTTTGGAGATTAATTAAACCATATTTTAATAACTTTTGAAGAACATTATTGTAGACTCATAAAAAAAATTAAATATTCTATTATGTCCCATGGAGTTCTTTTCGGTAGGAGAAAAAACTACATTCGCTACTACTTTATTTCATTTAGGCTCCCTAGAAACAAACACAACTAACCAATTATCAAGATGGGAGGATGAGGAGGAATCCTTTTACTACATCACCATCTGTTGGTATTCACTCAATGCAACAAATAGATGGGTGAAGGAAGTGTATTTCATCAGGAGAAATTTTTGTCTCAACATTAGCAGCATATTTTTGATGAACACAAGTTGAACATCAAAATTTGATAGGGCGTAAGATATTTGAGAAAATAGGGATTGGTGTCAAGAAATGAAATAAATTGACTTTTCATGAGCCCCCTACTTACAATGGATGAGATCAGTCAAAGTGATCTTCATCCTGATGTTCACTTGGAACTATTGTAAGAATTGATTAATCAAATGATTGAAGGAGAAGATAGAGTTCTTAGTAAGAGATCATAACCACTCCAATGAGCATCCTTGAGGGATTGTGGGAATATATTTTTTAACAAAGCATCCTGATAAATTAAATCAGTACACATGGTGGTAAAGGATGAGACATAGGTTTTTGGGTCACCTCTACCATTGTACTTATCAAACTTTAGGATTTCCATCCCTTGAGGTATGGGGACATTTAGAATGGTGATGGCTAAAGGAATACAATTATAGTATGTTTGTAATGTGGATTGAGAGGTAGACCTATTTAGGTTAGGCAATTGTGATTGCATCTATCCTATGTTTTGCAGTCAAGCATTTAGGATGGGATCGGTTGATGGAACTTGACTAGTTGAGGTGATGGAGCTTCGAGTTCTAGATATAGGGATCTCGTATCCCAAATGGAATTGATTCACTCTCACTCTAGGACCATCTAAAGGCATAACATTGGTATTATTGGTAGTGGTGAAAGAAGGTACAGAAGGACCAGTGTCTATCATAAGCACAAACACTCCTAAATCAGAACATACAACTTTGTACTAGTGATTTCCAATTGGATATCCTAAGGATTACCCAAGACTGAAGTGTATGAGGGGAAATTGGTCTCTACCAAGTTAGCTATCCCTTGAAGCAACTCGAGACCTTGGTGGTCTGAGATAAGAAGTTTCTTCAAAAAAAAAATGATAGGAGTAGCTTGAGTGTATGTATCATCTTTTCTTAGAAAATATTTGAACTCTTTTAACCTCTCATCCAAAGACTAAACCTACTCAAAGGGGAACCTAAGAGTAGACTTGTGATCTATGGGAGAAGAAGATCCAGTAGGAGGGGTTTTTGGTTGAGATTTTTCTTGAACTTTTTTTGATGCATGAATGGAATCAAAAGGGGGAGAATAACCAAGTTATATTCCTATAGTGAACTAATCAAACTCAGGACCTAAACAAGATGGATTAAACTATCTTATTGAACCCATATCTAAATTTCAAAAGCTTCTTCCAACTGTGTGCCAAAAATTCATAGACTAGGTTGTGAAACTAATAAAAGTGTCATAACACATGGTCAAGCAAACATCAAAACAAGAGAGAATAAAATTTTCAAGAAGAGATTAAGGTAAGAACAATTCACATTGGGTTCACCAAAATTTAAAGGAGGAAATTCAACACCCCCTCACAAAGGGAAAATGTTCCTTGACTACCTCAAGGATCAAAGCTCAGGTGACAAAAAGGGAAGACAAGGAAGATTGTTTTATATTTTATGTTTTATGTTGAATTAATGGATGAGAGTTTTAGGGGTTGAAAGAGTGGACTATAGAGGTCTCGTGAGAAAACTACTAGGCTCTTGAACAAGGACAAAAATTTAGCATACTGACATCCCATGACACATTGCAGTCTCATATAGGCCGAAAACAGAGCTCACTAATAGAGACAATGAAGAGCCTACTAACTATTCGACAACTAAAAAATCAAAGATGTGCTAGGCTAATAGAATAACAAAAATAACATAAATAGAAATAACAAGAATAGATTAAATGAAAATGAAATGAAAGTAACGAAGTGGAAAGGAAGAGAATAAATCACAAGAGGTCTCATGAGTGAAGCCTCCCGCAATGTTCCAACTTTAAGACCTACACACATGGAAATGGGAAAATTGTTGGGTTTGTTTTAGGGGATTTCTTTAGTCAAACCCCCAAGTAGGTGTTCTCACCTCCACTGACAGCCAAATAGATACATAGAAAATAAAATAGACAAGAGAATAGATAGACAAGATAAAAATAATAGATGAGTTAGAATAAAAATATATTATATCTGACATGAAGATGATAATGCAATGTAAAAATAATGTATTTACTTTCCCTTTAGGAAGATAGTGATGTTGAAAGGAAGAGAATTCCACACCCAACACATTTCAAGAGGACCAAAGTGTTGGTGTAGAGAGCCAAGTGCAAGAAATTGATGAAGAAAAATGGTGTGGGAGAGAAAGAAAGCTTGAGAATGAAGGAGAAAGAGAGAATGATCAAGAGAGAGTGAAAGAATGAGAGAATGGGAAGTTTCAATGGAGAAAAGCATGAAAATGGACATTTTTAGCACATTTGTAAGCCACAAAGATGTTACACTTTACGGTCAAGTGGGAAGTGTAATGTGCCAATGGCCACGTTGGTAGGAATATTTTTGGGACATTTACACAGCACGTAGATTTCTATGTGATGCACTATCATCCAAGACAAAATTTCCCTTAAATGGTAAAAAAATGAAAGAGTTACTGACAAGATTAAGGTTAGGTGAAGGAGGAATTGCATTATTGAATTTAATTAAGCTAAATGGGATGTTATGGAGTGTGAAATTGCATAGGATACAATTTTTGGCATTATAGTTGTTTTCCTACACCCACCATTATTGTCTCCATTCGCTTGAAAGGGATTATTGTATCACTTGATATTCTAAGTAATGTTTTCATTAAGATAGATGGAGTAAAAAAAACAATTTACTTGTGATAGTAAGAACCATAATGGATGAGATGGTGCTAGTCAATCCAACACCACAACCACATCCACAATATCATAGAACTTACCCCATATTTGAAAAAATTAAAATCAATATTGTTATTCTCCTTGTGTATCCATTTGACAAGCTTTTGTAGAGGATGATAAATTTTATTTGTTAGATTTTTAATAGCATTGAACCAAGAACTTATGCGTAGGTATACCATTTTTTTAATTTGTTTCTAGAAATTATACTTAATGGTAGATATTTTGTTAAGATATTTCAATTTTGATTATAACTATTATTTTATCATGTATATGATAGGTGAATTGTCAAATTTTGATTATCTTGTATTAATGACAAATAGTCCTAAAAACCTTATGTACAACTCATAAAAATTACACTTGACCTGGGTCATCCCACAATACTTGGTCCCAAACTTGAGACATCAAATTTTTGAAAGCGGGGGAGGGAAGAGAATTTATTTCAACTACCTTTGTTTGAATATATTTCATTGGGAGAAGGTCCTTTATTTGAATATCCTAGTGTAGATAACTTCGAGTGAAGATCCTCTTCATTCAAAGGCCTTGGTATATAAAAAAACAATACAATAATACCTTCAAGTGAAGGTCACCTTCACTCAAAGGTATTATTTTATTCCTTTTTTTAAAAGGTATATAAATCAAAAATGACAATTTTTGATTAATTTTCATTTTATTGGCTTTCATCTACAACAATGTGAGATATTTGATTTAACAGTAGAAAGTCGATAATTTTCATAGGTAGCTTCGAGAAAATGTCTGTATAGTGCCTAGTCAGTCATCTGTAAGTTTTATTGCCATTTTAACTTGCATGCCCCTATTTTTGGCATACATTTTTTTCATTTCCTAATTTTAATTTTTTTAAACCCTAATTTACACATTGTAATTTCTTCATTTCCAAATTTAAATTGTATTTTAAAACCCTAGTTTTATATGTAATTCTAAAGCCTAATTTACATATTGTAATTTTTTATTTCCAAATTTAAATTGTATTTTGAAAATTTTATTTACACATTATAATTTCTTCATTTCCAATTTTAAATTGTATTTTGAATCCCTAATTTATATGTAATTTTGAAACCCTAATTTACATGTAATTTTAAACTAATTTACATGTAATTTTGAAAGCCTAATTTACATGTAAACTTTAAACCCTAATTACACATGTAAATCATCACAAACTAATTGAAACCTTAATTTCATATAAATATTCAAACCCTAATTAAAACCATAATTTCATATAAATCTTCAAATCCTAATTGAAAGCTTAATTTACATATAAATATTCAAACCCCAATTGAAACCCTCATTTACATGAAAATCTTCAAGCCTCCTATATTTTACCTAATGATATCACCTATTCCTCAACCTCTTCCCTTATAGATTCCTTAAGAAACCTCCTCATCACCCATCCTAAGGGGCTATAAATATTGCAAGGTATAAGACACATTGTCCATTCTCATTTCTCACCACAACCTAGCTCCCCTTCATCCCTTTGTCCCAACCAACTTCATTTCCCTTTCCATCCACTTAAGATTCGTTCACCCAAGTTTGTATATTCTTTTACAAATGGATGTATCTAAATAAATATACAATTTTAAATGGATGTCAATTAGGAATAGATATAATTTTTATAAATAGTTTAGTGTAGGAAAAATTATCCCTTTTCACACTTAATTTTCAAATAATTAATAATAAAATGAGCCTAATGTTGCCTTATTTTAGTGTTGTAATATGTTTTTCATATTCACATTAAGTTTAGGGCCCTTTTAATTTAAATGGACTTAATTGTGCCTTATTTTTGGTGTTGTAAGGTGTACCTTTACACTTTCACACTAATCTAGGGCTTTATTAATTAATTGAGGCTAATTTTCCTTAATTGGCCCCTTTAATTCAAATCCAGGCCTAATTAAATGTAAATTTCAAGGGATAAAACCCGACATTCATAAATTCCATTACACAACACTTAACTTTGGAAGATGTGTGTCCTAGGTAAGTGGCCTAGTAGGGCGAATGGGTCCTCACTTAGTCCTAGGACCTTGATTTTGCATAATGTTTAACATTTTTTTATGTGTGTCCTAGGACCCATTCGCCCTATGGAGAATGGGTTCTCACTTAGACCTAGGATCCCTCTTTGAAATATTTTTTTGGTGGTATTTTAGTGATTTCAAATCTATAATTCAATGTCATCTTGTGATATTTGAATTTTTGGAATTAATGTTAAGATATGTATAAATACAAGGCTATTTCACTATGTTTCACCTAAGCAACTTTATAAGCAAGTCCTTATAGAAATTTTATGAGATCAAGAGCATTCAAGAGAATTTCTAAGGCATTCAAGGGAAGATTTGTAGAATATTATTGTAGAAATCAAGATTCCATTGTCATATCAAAGATATATTGCACCATGCATGTTGTTTGAGCTAATGTGGTGATGTAGTGTTCAAGATCTATCAAGCATTCAAAGTCATTTTTTATAATCAAGTTTCATGATCAAGATCTAAATCCATTAAGGCCACTTCATGCTAGTTTACAAATTTTTTATTCAAGGTTTCAAATAAGGTATCATTGTTTCATCTCTTCATGTTTCATGGTTTCATGTGTCATTGTTACATCATAAGGTTTAATTACCAAAATTGGGTTTGACCAAGGAAAACCCCTATTCCCTAAAAAATAACATTTTTCTCTCTTTGATGTGTGATTATAGATTTTAGGTTAAAGATCCCTTGAAAAGAAAAATTGAAGAAAGTTGCAAAGTTGTCAAAGTTGCAAGAAAAGTTGTCAAATAATGGAAACTAATCTATAGGTTTTATTTTCGGCTTTCCAACAATGAACAACTAAAATTTAGGAGTGTAGACCTGGCAGAAGAGAACCTAGAAAGCATTTTGCAAGAGCCTTATCCAAAACCCATTCGCCATAGGGCGAATGAGTCCTCAGTGAGGTTTGAAAAAGCATCTTTGGTGACAGGTACATAGCATTTTACCCTTTCCAAATTTTCCTTTTGATTGCTATTTGGGTTAGATTTTATTACTATTTCTCATTGGCTCTTTGTAACACACATTTTGAATGAAATTAGAGAAACAAGTGCATCATACCCCTATGTTTCATTTTGATCAAACCTATTTTTCATCATTTCAAATAGATATCCATTTAGAAGAAAAAAAACTATTAAAAAATCACAACTACAACCATTTCATTTTATTTTGCTATAAAATAGATATTTAAGTGAGAGAAAGTGACAGTGACCAAATTTTTGACCTTACCTCTGCTCTTAATGGTTAATAAAATCAAAATTATTTTGATTAAAATAAATAAGAAATATTTAGGGTAAATAAGAATTATTTTGATTTTAATAACTTTTATTATTAAATTTTAAGATAAATGTGGATTTGCCGATATGGGCGGTTTGGTTCAAGTCGCTGGGTTGTTGTGCGGCCACCGGGGTTCAAATGTTTAGGCCATTGTGCTCGCAGGCCTTGTGCCTTCGGGTTTGCCTTCGCTGGGCCAATGTGCTCGCGGGTTTGGTTGTTTCTTGTGGTTTCTTGTACCCGGTTCATAGCTCGGTCAAAAGCGTTTACCCCTAATAATATGGGTGCATTGCACCTTTAAAAAAAAGATAAATGTGGATTTAATTTTGATTGGAAAACTTGTTTCATGAATTTTAGGGTCAATTTTGTTTTCATTTTTATTTCAAATGTTTAGAGTTTAGAATAAATTTGTATTGCATTTCTTTTAATTTTAAAAGAAAAATATTATGGTGTTTCTATAATTTATAAAATAAATAAATAAAGGATTTTATAAACTTCAAATAGATAGGGTTTATTAGTAAAACTAACCTTGAGCTCAAATTAATAATAAAAAAATTGAGATATAAGATTATAGGAAACATAACCACTTTATAAACTCAAACCATGAAATTTAGTAGTGATTAACATACTCCACAATCATATAGTTGTCAATTCAATGCAAGTGGTTTTAGATTCCATGAAAAGCATTTATTCCAATCTTGATAGATTTACTAAGTGGAATTAAAATATAATTTTATGTAGATGTATAAGTGTATAAAGAAACAAATGACTTGCATATCACAAATAAAATTTGAAACAATACGTCATTAATACATTCTTATAATTAAATGCAAAATTGTAATCATGGTGTAGACATGAGGTAATTTTACCTAGTTTCTAATATAGTTAGTAAAAAATTTAGCCATAAATCGCATAGTCACCTATTTATTTTCTAAAATTGTATGGGTAAATTTTGAGATGTATCTAAAAACTAACTATATTTAGATAAAATTATTACAAGGTGTTGGTGGTAGCATGCCACAATATAGATTAGAGCATATATTATATTAAATTGACAATAGCCAACTTGACCTTTGGTTGTTTTCCCACATCCACCATTTTTGCCTCCATTCACTTAGAAAGGGATGATTGTATCACTTGATATTTTAAGTAATATTTTCATTGAGGAATGAAACAAATTCACAGAGATAGCGGAAAAAAAAGTTTAATGTGTTTCACCCAATTCTCAAGCTAAGTCCACAAATAGGAACTCACTTATTGATTAACTCCCACAAATGCATATTACAATAACATGTAGCTATAGCTACAATGTGCAACAATTGAATCCACAGTTTCCACTGCTCTATTACTCTACATGCGGTGCTACTTGCGCCTAATGCGTAAACTTGCATTTTTCTCTCAGTCACTACCCGTGACATAAAACTTCTCCATGTACTTCACACGTCCCTAAAAAAAATTCACGTACTCTGCAACCTTTCTAATTCCACACACAATTGTCTAAAATTGTGACTATTGGTTTTAAGTTCACAGTGAGAAAATTTTATTCTTTCAAGCAATTTTTCAACTGATTTAATAGAGTTTTAAAATGGCAACTCATAATAAATTCCTTTATTAAAAATATAACCAATTTTCATTGGTTTTCCTTTGAACCCCCACCATGGGCTCCACCCCTGAGCCCCCATCGGGAGGATAATACGCCTCGAACCTTACAAGAGGGTTTATGCCCCCCTTGCATTCCCACATTAATTAATTTAGGGGGAAAACCCGTTAAGTAAAGCGGGGAAAATTTAAACACCAAGTCGGATCAAGATCCACATATCAACACTATTCCCCCAACCTTCCAAGGGAGTCCAAACTTGGCCACCATAGTTGTATGTCGAGATCCCTAGTGTTGAGCTAGTGATCCAAGTTATATGATTTTTTAATGTGCTTTATGGTATACTAGATGATATGTTTTAAGTTTAAGTTATGTTTTTATATGATGTTGTTATCTGCTTTTATCTTATGTTTTTCTCTATTTTGCAATTGGCACCTAAGATTGGCTCAACTTTGTGGGTCAAGTAATATCGGATATGGTTCTTGACATGTAGTTGCATCAACCAATGCAAGCTGAGCATAGGCCATCATAGAGTGTATTGTTACATGTGGATATATTTGAGCCTATAACATGATTGAGGAATGCACATGAGGATTTGAGAGCCCCCTACAAGGAGCTGAGAATTGAGAGAGCTCAAGCTTCTTTTGAGAGAAAGATGCAAGCCTATCTATGAGAGGATATTAGCAAGGTATGAGTAGAGAGAGATTGGTTCTAGTAGTGGTTGAGGATAATGTCAACCTTAGAGGTGAGCTCAAGGTTGTTCTAGCACAGAGTGACTCTAGGAGCTACTCATGATCTACAATCACATATCGACCACCACCACCAGGGTTGGAGGAGTTTGGTAGGAATAGGCCCACATGATTATTACATTCCTTATGTATGATACACCACATTTTATTAGAGTGGTGATATGAAGATGTAAAACACCATGATATATATATATATATGAGCATCTTTTATTTGGTTTGTTTTCTTAATTGTTTTCAGTGCTACATGTGATCTTATTTTTAAACATTCATTACATTTCCATATATAGAAAATTGAATACAATTGTGATATGTTAAACAATTAGATTAAGATTATTTAATAAATATTACAATGATCTAATTGATATATCTAAATGAATTTTGTGATCTAACTAAACAATTAAATGTATAGTTCTATTAAATACTATGTTTTTATCTAAGTGTACATATGTTAAACTAGATGTGACTATGATCTAATTTGGAAAAATTAAATGTTGTAATGATCTAATTAGCATGTCACACAAATTACTAAATAGAATGCAAACAATTAATAATCAAATTTAAGAAATATTCTAAAAATCCAAGATACATAAATGTTTGTTCTAAATGAAGTAATGCAAGATTAAATAGAAAATAAAATCTATCTAATCTAAACAACATGCTTTAAATTATTATTTAAAGATAAAGTTATGCATAAAATCTATGAAAAATCATAGAATTAATAGGTTCTTTTAGAGGCATACCATTTGTCATAGAAATTTTGTATGCTCTACATCCATAATCATCATTAACAACATAGGGTCCTAACCAATTCGGACTAAACTTTCCCTTTTCTCCTGGTGTCGCATTTAAATTACATTGGTTCTCATATAGCACCAAGTCACCCTTCCTGAATGAATGGTGAATAACACCTTCATTGTACTTGTGTTGAATACCTTTGTAATAGGCTTGAAGGTTTTTGAGAGTGTGTATGCACTATTCATCGAGCATCTCAAGTTGTTGAAGTCATTGTTCTCTATAAGAATTATCATCTATGATTCCATTGAGACAAATTCACATTGAAGGAATTTCTAACTCCAAAGACATGACTATATCAGCGCCATACACAAGGCTATTACTCATAGTCATGCAAATACTTGTGTGATAAGCCCATAAAGCATAAGAAAATTGAGTATGACAATCTTTACCATTTTTGTTAACAATTTTTTGTAAAACTTGTTCAATCATTTTATAAGTTCTTTTGCTTGTCCATTTGATTAAGGATAATATGGTGTAGAAAAATAATACTGTATATGAAACTTTTCTAAGAACTTCTTCACTTCTTTGTTCTTAAATGGTGTAGCATTGTCTGAGATTAAAGTAGAAGGAAGACCAAATCAAGTGATATACTATTATCCAATATAAAACAAAAAAAATAGATTCAGCCATTGTGGAACGAAGCGGAACTACTTCAACCAATTTTGTGAAGTAATTTGAGCCATTATAATAAAATTATGCCCCTAAGATGAAGGAGGGCATTGGTATGTGAAGACTGATCATGCAAGTACTATACACTCATAACGTATCCTTGCCGAGGTTCGGGGCCGAGCTAAGCTCGAAGTAGGGGTTCGTGGGTGGCAGCCCCCGATAGTAGGGGTTCGGGGCACAGCCCCTAAAATTTTTTTTCATGTTAACACGTAAAGGTTTTCCCACTAACACGTCAAATGAAATAATGACTTTTTAAAAACCCTAATTCTAGAAGCTTCCAAAAAGCTTGCTATAAGCGTCTGGGATGTAAGTTGCAGTGTGTGTAATTCGTGAGATTTTAATCTATTTTGCACTAGATAATAATATCATTGGGTGGCTGAGTTTCTGTGGATGTATCCCATATTGGGTGAACCACGTTAAATTTTTGTGTTGATCTCTTTTGTGTTATTCTTCATTGTTATTTTTGGGTTATTTAATCTGTATATAATTGTTAATGTTTATTGCTTTGATCTGCTTGGATCCTAACAACTGGTATCAGAGTCGTGTGTATTTTGGTCGATTGATAGGAGACCTCTAGATTTGAGTGGGAGCAATGGAAGAAGGAAAATTCAAGGTTGAGAAGTTCAATGGCTAGAATTATCAATTATGGAAGATGTAGATGGGAGATTATTTGTTTCAAAAGGATCTATGGCGACCATTGCAAGGAAAAAAAAAAGAAAGAGGCTACTATGTCCGATGAAGAATGGGAAATTTTAGATAGAAAGGCACTGGGAACCATTCGGTTGTGCCTGGCACCATCTGTGGTGTTCAATATAACATAAGCAAAAACAAAAATGGATCTAATGGAACATTTGGCTAAATTATATGAAAAAACCTCAGCCTCAAATAAGGTATTTCTCATGAAGCATTTGTTTAATCTAAAAATGATTGAAGGCAGATATGTGATAGATCATTTAAATGAGTTTAATACCATTACCAGTCAATTAACTTCTGTAAAAGTGAATTTTGATGAAGAGGTGAAGGTTCTCTTGGTTTTATGTTCTTTTCCAGAAAGTTGGAATTGTTGGATATTATTGATATGTGGTTGTCATTGATGTCAACACTATTGGAATTAATGTCTTTAAGGTTGTATATGTCAAGGATATTGAGAAAATTGTAATAAAATAAATTGCAAGTTGCCGGTGATGCAGTGAAGTTCAGTATGGTGGCTAGCTCAGTATATTGATGATAAGAGGTTGTGGATTAAAGGGTTTGTTGACAAGTATATCTAGTTTATCCACATAAATTTTTAGAGGTTTGCATGAAGATTTTACTGCTATGAGTATCTATGTTCTAATAGTTGCTTTGTTGCTTTAGTTGGTGTTCCCGAAGATGATGTGATTCTAGTAATTTGAGTTGTTGTGGATGCTTTTGTGGTGTTTCATGATGCTTGTGGATGTTTGTAGAACATTTTGTATCTATGTTGTTGGTCCACATTGATCATTTGTTAGTGCATTGGTCGTTATTAGCACCATAGTGGAGTGATTTTCTTCTATGAGTTCATGTTTTTCATGATCATGACTGACAGGGTGATTGTAGCGTGTTGTGGATCTTCGAAGCATAATTTTTTAAGGTGTTCCATATTTGAGGATATTGTTTGGGTCCTTACTATGTTTTTGCTAACATTGTTTTGTCCGCATTGATAAATTTTTTATTGATATGGGCCGATAGTTTGTACACATTTTATATTTTGTTGGGTCAACATGTAGTTGATGTTATCATAGTTGTGAATATATATAATCAATTGTTTATGATGGCATAGTGTGCAAATAATGTTCTAATATTTTGAAGGAAAAAGTAAAAGTGTGAAGAAGAGTAGGCGAGAAGTGCTTGTAGCTACTTGAATTTGTAATTAGGCATTAGAAGATGTTATTTTCTTAGTTCAAAATCTTTCGGATGTAATTTGAATGTGGCTATAAGATAGTGAGTCTTCCTTTGGGCCGTAATCCTTTTATATTTGAGTAGTGAGCTCTAGGAAAAGTGCCTAAATGCATGTGTGTTCCCCATTTATAATACTTTTATACTTTTAACATGGTATAATCTTGTGGATTAACCTCCATCGTGTTTTTTCCCCTAACAGGTTTTCCATGTAAAAAATATTGGTGTAATGTGTGTTTTTGATGTGGTGATGGTTTATGCTTTCATGTTTATTTATCAAATCTGAGAATAAGTTTAATAAGTATAATCTCTGTGAAAACTAATTCACCCCCCCTCTTAGTTGTCTTCCCTTGTGTTTCCAACAATTGGTATCAGAGTAGGTTCCTCCGGAGAAGCTTGACCACTTGAGGTGATCCAGGATGGTGACATATAAGAAGGATAGTCTAAGATTTGATGGAAAAAAATTATTCTTTATGGAAGAATCAAATGGAGTGTCATCTGAGATGCATTGGTGAACCTTACTGGACAATTACAAAGAATAGGTATATCATCCCACAGAATGGTCCTTCTACTACAAGTGAGATTAAGGAAGTCAAGTACAATATCAAGGCTAAGGAACCATTGTTGATTACTCTGACTGATTTTGAGATGACAAATGTAATGGAGTTGAAGACTGCTTATGAGATCTAGAAAAAGTTGGAAACTTTGTATGAAGGTGATACCCATGTGAACATTGCTAAGTTGCAAATCCTAAAAGGGAAATATGAAACGTTGAGAATGCATGAAGATGAGAACATCACTTCTTTAATTCAAAGAGTCAATGAACTTGTGTGTAGTATCAGATGTGTTGGTGGAACACTGGAAGAATCAGAAATTGTTGCTAAAGTGCTCAGATTGTTTCCTGCTACATAGAAACACAAAATTGTTGCTATTGAGGAAATCTAGACTATGAAAAATGTAACCAGAGACATTTTGATTGGTAAGCTATTTTCTTTTGAGTTAAGTGAGTTTGGTAAATCTCTTCCTAATAATTTGCATTCAAAGCTACTATCTCCAAAAAAGATAAGCAGAGATATGATCTGGGAGAAATTTCTAGAAAAATTTCCAAGTATGAGTAGGAAATGAGAGAGATTGAAGAAGAAGAGAGAAAACTAGATGAGCTTGAAGCACTTATTGTCAAGAGGGTAGCCAAAGGAGAAGGTACGTATAAAGGGAAATTTCCTCTTAAATGTTTTTCTTGCAATAAGATAGGTCATTTTTCCTCAAGGTGTCTGGAAAGAGTTCCTAAGCCAAGACCTAACAAGCCTAGATTCCAAAGAAAGTGTTATTATGTTGCTAATGAAGGTGTGATAGATGATGAATCTGATGAAGGGAATTTAAGTGAGGATGAATGGTTATTTATTTCTATCAAGGAAAATGATCCAGTGCCTACTGAATCTGCTAATTGCACAAATGTGGAGAAAGCTTTGGCTATCAGAGTTGAAGAAAAAGATGAATGGGTGATTCACAGTGGATGCTCTCATCACATGACAGGTGATAAAATTAAATTTGTGAGCTTGGAAAAGTATGATGGTGGTGTTGTAATATTTGGTGATGAAAAATCTAGTGTAATCCATGGCAGAGGATCCATTTCTCTTAATGGTAAGCATAATAGTATAATACTGATGATGTTCTATATGTGGAAGGTTTGAAGAATAATCTCTTAAGTGTTGGACAGATGGTTGACAAGGGATACAATCTTCAATTCAAGGA